>JAJEJO010051406.1:0-154568 GCA_020662805.1 Glaucomys volans
TTCTCACTGGAGCTGTTTTTCTATTTATTCAACAAAAAGTATTAGGTCACCACCTATGTACTAGGTGCTCCACTAAGTCCTGGTGATTCAGTGGTGACTGACTAAGACTGATCACCAAGTCTCATCACCACTCATGGAGCTTCAGTTGGACCAAGAGGAAGGTTAACCAAGTGAGAATGCCCAAGATAAAGAATGGAGAGCCAGAGGGCACATCCAGAGGGTTTCGTGTATACAGAAACCACAGGCTGAAGACTGAAGAGGACTCAACCTGTGGCGTGTTTGAGAGAGAGCCAGTAAGGTGCAGGAGAGGTATTGGTGGCAGGAAGTTAGAAGCTGAGATGGAGGTAGGGAGAGAATCAGAGAGGGAGGGGAAATGACAGAATGGTGTAGCCAAAGAACACAAACAGATAGAAAAGAAGCCAAGTGCCCAAGAACTAAATGAGGCAAACACAGTCAAAGATGAAAAAATGGGGAGCAGGAGACAATGGGGGGAACACAGTCAAATCCTTGTATTTGTCTCTCTTCCTCTTTCTTGCATGTTTTTTAATCCCTTCTTCCTCTGCATGGCAGCACTCTGATTTGTCTTCAGAGAACTGTATTGTCCTAATCTTAAATCATGTGGTTTCAGAGAGGTGAACACATTTCATGGCCTTGGCGTGTTGAGGCTGGGAACACATTAATATCTTCTGGAGTTCCAGTTCAGAAATGGATGACCATAATCCAGACTGTTGAGAATCATCCCAGGAATTTTTGCTGGACTTATTCGACGTGAGTTCTAATCTTTTACTGGGGAGTTAAACTGATAGAATACAGACTTAGAGCTGTTGAAGGCCACTGAAGAATAAATCCAATCTAGAAAAAATAGAGTCAATTTTAAAAAGTTATTATGGAAAATACTTTTTGAGCACCTGAGCCAAACATGCCTAATCTACTTATGGATATCTCTTTTTAATTAGTTGCAATTTGAATTTTCTGGCATCTAATATGAAGGGTCCCAGCTATTTGTGGCTTTGGATAGTTAGGCATTAAGCGTATTGGGGAAAGGAGAAGGGTAGAAATCCCAGGCAGTTAGAATTGTTTTGTCAGCTTCTGGAGGGGACTTCTCTCACTGGGTACTTTGCAAGGCTGGATCGGTTCAGGCTCAACTTGAGGCCTGTAGACGACATTAAGATACAGCTTACAGACCTTAGTATTCTAGGAAGGTCAGTTTCAGAATCTCTGCAGGATGTGTGAGTCTGTGTCACTCAGGTCCCAAACAAAATGGCATAGTATTTGCATATAACCTATACACATCCTCTCACCTACTTGAAATCATCTCTTTATTACTTGTAATACATAGTACAATGTGAATGCCATGTAAATAGTTGGATGTGGAACCCAAAAATTCTGAAGTTGACTGTTGAAGAAAAAAGTCCTGCTCTGTGTTTGGGTCCATATGGAGGCAGTGACTTTATCCTAAGCCCAAAATTAGAGGTCTGGCCTAAAATGAAGGCCTTTAACCCCAAGAGAGTCGGTGAGGCAGAGATTCTGCCTTGGTTTGTAGCCATTTTCTCTGTGGTATCAGAGAAGTAGGGGTCATAAACAATGAGTATTGGGTGACACCAGGGTTGATAAATAAGGCAGACCCCGGAACAAGGATTTATGGGGCCTCACTAATGGTTTACATGGCCCCTAGTCTGCCCCAAATTCTAGGTCAGGGTATCTCAAGGATTTTGAGGAAATTAGAAAGCATAGTACCAACCAGTGAAGAATTTGGAAAGGAACTCTAGCAGTTATAGCAGTTAGAAATCAGTGTAAGTTGCTATGTCTTCAAATCTCTTTGGGTTGCAAAGAAATCTACAAGCTGCCACAATTTTTAAAAAAATCAGAGAAGGGATGCGGACAAGAATCATGATCAAAATATCAACAGTTGCAGTTAATACTTGGGAGTACTTAAAGCAAATCACACTGTTATCAATATTTTAATTTATGTTCTCATTCAATCCTTGTAAGTGCAAAAGGTTAGGATGCAGACCTCAACAGATTCATTCATTTGTGGACTAGGTCAACATTGGGGCCCACATTTCAGATATGAAAATGGCTATCAGTTACAGAGGGGATTTTGGTTTTATAGGGTACAATGAGGATAATGTAATCATGTATGTGCAGTTTCGACCATCAGGAGCTAGTTGCACAGGTTAAAACTTTAATTTAGGAGGATAGTTGTGAAAAGGTTTCAACTCATTATCGTCTGGGGAGATAAGAGTCCAGACACTGAGGGATGAGTACTCAAATCTTGCATATTGATATTTGCTGTGCCTCCATTTAGGACTAATTTGCCGTGAGGGAGGGTCAAGGTTTTAGGGCCCAGCATTCAGTATCCACCCCTTCCCCCCAGGGCCCATTGTTATAAGAAAAGGATCTTTGGCTACTTTCCCCTCCTTTCTCCTGAACTGCACCCCTCTCCACTTTTCTTCTGGGTAGGGGTCTATCTTGCAGGAATATTATTTTCCATAACCCTTAAATCCTAATCATCAAATTATGATGTATATTAATATCCCCATTCTGTATATGAAAAACCTGAGTTCCAAAATGACTGATCTGTGTAACCTTATTCAGACGAGAAAATTCAGGGTTTTATTAATGTCAAACTTTTATCTAAGGGCAGATGGTTTTATCTTCACAACATTTTCTATTTTTCTCTTATCCCACAATTTATTTAATTTAATTTATTTATTTGGCAGTGTCGGGGATCAAACCCAGGACTTCCTACATGCTAGGCAAGTGTTCTACCACTGAGCTACATCTCCAATCCCCCATTCCACCCACATACACACACACACACACACACACACACACACCACATAATTTCTTTATTTTGCTCTTAGCAGAGTATGGTGACTGGACCAATATTTGATTTACGTGAGTTTTCATCTAGAACACCTGCTACTGATTGAGCTCAGTGCTAGCCTCCCAGCCCAACTTCCTAAGAAGGAAGTCTCATTGGGGTCCAGAGACTATTTAGGCTTCCCCTTTGCCATGGATTGCGGGCAGAGAAAGTTCAAGTGGTGATTGACCTATAACCTGAACAACCTACAAAAGCTTTCACACCGTAGGAGGCAAAGCATGGACTCAGTAGGAAATCAGAGAAGGCATAAAACAGTGAAAGCTTCATGGAGGACGTTGAACCTGTGATCCAGTGAACAGAATCAATCAGGGCCAAATTCCTTTTCTCCAAATTCAAATTCTTGAAGATTGAACAACTAAGAAACACCAAGGCAAGCATAGAAAGTAAGTTTTATTTAAAGGATAGAACAGAGATGGACTTCTCAGCAGAGAAGGGGGGCCCTAGAACTGTGTGTCCAAGGAAGTGAGGGTGTCCCACCCCTTTTATACATTTTAGAGTTCCTTTGTTCTCATGCCTTTCTCCCCTTACCTTGCTTAATGACTAATGACCAAGAGGTTGGCCAACAGGTGGGAAAGAAACCTTCCAAAGGTGCCTCTTCATGTCTGCCCAAAGGGACAGGAAAGGAGCTGCCCAGGAGGTGCTCCATCAACCACTCCTGCAACTCCCTGCAGGGAGGAACAGTTTCCTGGAGGCAGGTAGCCTTGAAACAGGTCAGAGGCAGAGGGGAAGGGCTTTGGAGATATTAGCATTTTATTTTCTCCTGAATCAGCCCCCATCTTTCTGACCCAATCATTTATTACCTACACTGACTGCCTTTTGTCCCCTGGCTTTACCTTCACTAGCTCTTGGAAGCTGGAGACTCTGATCTTGCAGATGCAGTGTTGGTGCATTCAAGGCAGTGACATAACAGGAAGAATGCCATAGGGGAGAGAATGAGTGAAGTGAGTTCCCAGAATGTTCTGTTTACATATAAAGGTTTATGAATGGGGAGCACAAGAAAATAAATAAGGTACATGCAAGTGCAAAAGAATGGGAGGCAGACCTCATCAGATTCAGAGAAGCCTTTATTCCTTTGCAGACTCGGGCGCCATGGGGACCCATTTTCCGAATGGGAAAAAGGGCTCTCAGTTATAGAGGGTATTTTGGTTTTATAGGGTACAATGATGTAATCATTGGAAGCCCTGTACATGCAGTTTTGACCCACAGGGGCTAGTTGTACAAGTTAAAACTTTAATTTAGGAGGGTGGTTGTAAAAAGGTTGAAACTCATTGTTCTCGGTCTGGGATCCACTGTTTCCCAGAGTTTCAATATTTGCTGTGCCTCCATTTAGGGCTAATTTGCGATGGGGTAAGGTCAAAGTTTAAGACCCATTGTTATTAGGAAAGGGTGCTGCTGAGGTTTGATGTTTGCCCAATTTCTCCTCCCACCTCCTGAGCCACACTGTCCCTCCATTTTTCTTGGGAAGCTGTCTTTTAGGAATATTATTTTCCATAACCTTTCAGTATGATTGCCCTCCTTCCTCCAAAATGTTCTCTCCAGTATATGCTTTTCTTTTGACTGGTGAGGATATGCTGTTTGATATTCTGGGCTTCACAGGATGTGATCCCTTCAAGGTTGTATGATGTGGCAGAAAGGACAAATGGCAGGAGACCTGATTTCTGGTCACTTTTCTCAGAGCAGCTAAATGACCTTAGGCCAGTCACTTTGCATCCCTGTGGATCATTTTGTACAGCTTTCAATTCCTTGCCTGCCTCCCTGGGTCATTAGAGGTTTGAGTCTCTTGATCACTATAGCAAGCCATCCCATTAAATAATTTAAACCAGGGAGCTCACAAATGTCTTTTCCTTCTAGTCTCTTCTTCAAATATTGTATCAAGGCAAACAAATCTGATCAGAAGCCTGGCTTGAATCATGACTAAGATTTTCAGATTATTTCATGTTGCACATTTTCTTTCCAGTTAGAATTACAGGTGTACGTAAAACCCCGGTGTGACCAGATTTGTGTGTTGATCAGTACATGAAACTTGTCTTCAGTAGCTGCTACTGTAACCATGGTCCTCTTGCCCTTTTGAACATAGCTCTGAGGCTTATTTTTAAAAGGAACAAGTTTTCCTTTTCCTCTTCTCCCTCTCCCCCTCCCAACCCCGGGGGGTTGGGAATAAGATTACCCTGAGTTGTCTGTGTTCCACAGGAAGGAGATATCTGCCAGAGGATCTAGGAAGTGAATATCTCCCAAATTAACAAGTGAATCCTAACCCTCCATCAGGGTGCCCTGGGATCCCCTGTCAGGACACACCTGGAATGTAGCTTTTGAAGAGCGCCTTTAAAAGCCCCCTGTTCATCCTGATGGACAGAATCAGTCACTGGGACACGAGTCCCCTGTGCTTCTCCTTTGCTAGCAAAGCAATAAAGCTTCCTTTTCCTTTTTCTCAAACCCGTGTCCTTGTTATTAAATTGGCATGGGGACAAGGACAGAGCTTTCAGTTACACTACCCTGTCCACCACCATTCATTCATTTGTAAGCAATTCTCAATATAATTGACTTTGTGAAACACTATGTACTTTGTGAAATACTAATTTTGGTATGACTAATTTTGTTTATTAAAGGATATATTTCTTAATGTAGAATGGCATTTTTTTCTGAGGGAATTATTTTTCTATCTCCATCTTCCATTTGATAAGTTATTTCTTTCATTTATATTCACAGGTGACAAGTGACTTAATACTCATTAGAATCTTAAAGGGTGCTATTTTTCCTTTCTTAGAAATTTGAAATGTTTTATGCATACATAGTTATTCAAGTCTAGCATGGGTTCTTTGTATGTATATGTGGTATATATTAAATACATACAGTAAGTAGTTATGAAGATAAAAATGCACTAAAATCTGGAATAACTTAGACTCCTTAAATACTTGCACCTTTTAAATATATCTAAATTAACTAAGAGAAAGGCAAATAATTTAAAAACAAATCATTTGGAAGATTCTATAGGTCTAAAAACATCCCATACTATGTCCTCTGGTCAGTATAAATCCCAGTCATCTCCTTAATCTCTTTTAGGACTTCAGAGTGACCCCAGGTTAGGAATTTTGACCCCAGACTGTCCAATATTACTTTTATCAATTTCCTATCTCCAATGTACCAAACTACCACAAATGTAGAGGTTTCAAATAATACAAATGTATTATCTTTTGTTTCTAGAGACCAGATATCCAAATGACGCTAAGGGAGAAAAGGTTACCCACATTCTTTGCCTATGGCACCATTCCATCTTCAAACCCAAGGTCAATAGCATCTTTAAATCTTTTCTCTTTGATCTCTATTTCCATCACCCCTTCAGACTCTGATTCTCCTGTATCCCTCTTACAAAGATCCTTGTGATTAGATTGAGCCCACTGTGACAAACCATGATAACCACTCAATCTCAGGATTCTTGATTTAATGACATCTGTGAAGTTCCTTTTGCCATGTAACATAGTCCCGGCTTTTAGTGATTAGGAAGGATCATTAGGGACCAAGATTCTTTCTACCAAATTATCAATGGTTAATAATTCAATAATTACATTTGGCTTGGAGATTTGGCATTTGACTCAAGTCAATAAACAATTATTAAGGTTGGATGAGTCCAAACAAATGATATGCCATTGGGTTATGGTCCCCATCATGGGGTAACTTACAAGGTAAACCAGCAAATGGCCACGCACAAAGCAGAATGGGTGCAGCCACATGGGCTGTACAGAGATAAAGGAGGTAGACTCTTGGCAACAATGCCTGGAGGGAATTCAAGGTTGTAATGGAGGTTAGATTACGGGACCTTTCAAGCCCATTTCAATACTTACATTTCCGTGATCCCTGTTGCTGAAAAGATTCTTAGCAACATATTGAATTTAAAATTTTGTACTCTGTTGACTTCTTAAAGGACTTGTGACAGTGTATAGATTAGAGCTCAGTGCAAGACAAGACAGTTAAGAATGAGAACAGAGTTCATCAGACCAAAGTGGGTCTTTTAAGCTTCAGAATCGGGTGTGTTGAAACACTTGGGTTATAAATGTGTCCCTAATATTTTGAATATTATGGGCAAAGAACAGTATATAGTTGAGCAATCTTTTGAGGCAGGTTGTGGGAGGAAAAGGACAAATTTAAGTAGGAACTTATTATCCAAATCCTTGAATAAAGGACTTCCAATAGCAGAATGACTGATAATTTCAACTGTATGTTTATGAAGGACAGAGAAATTTTCAATAGCAATAACTAAAACACAAAGAGACTCATTGACCTGACATATCTTATTGCTCAGATTTCTCTTTGTCAAAGATCTTTCTTTTTATGGAACTATTCCTGCAATTTTAAACATCTTAAGGATTATTTCTTTTTGAAACTATTTCTTTGGGCTATTATTCAGTCCTTTGCAGTAATTCCTTAGGACTTTTCTGGGCAAATTCAAATTATTAAGACCTAGGGGAAAATCTAAGTTCCCAGTTATCTGCAAGACTCTGATTTAATACTATGATTCCCAAGCAATTGAAGCATTGGCCTATGTGAATCTGATTAGTCACATCTGCTCAGGAGGAAACCCGAATGGCCTTTTGGAAATGGGATAACAAGAAAGCAGTCTTTGGGTCCCTCTGTGTCCACTTCTGAAAGGCATCAGTAAGCATCCAACCTCAACAACCCCAAAATGACTGGCTGACTTCCTTTGCTGTGGATTCTGTCAGCACAATGGAGAAGCTACAGGACCAAAAGGGAGAATAGTTTCACCTAGAAGAGACAAAAGAGGCAAGGACTTTTGTTCTGTGTTCCTTTTAGCATTACCGTATATTATGCTCTTTGGTGTTCAGACGATAATTACAGAGAAAGTGTCCTATAGGACTATAAATTAGGGGGCCTGCTCCCACTGTCTGGGCTTTTGTACTTTATTCACCTCAAAAGGCAATTACTTTTTTGTGCACACTTAATCCCACCGGTTTAATGGGGCATGTAAAATATGCCCAGCAATTTGCCCTTTATTAATCTTAAGCTTGCTGAAAACGAGAGCCAGCTAACCATTTGGATTCTTAAAAACAACAACCTGCCCTTCAGTAACTTAACCTTTGTTTAAGTTGGCTAAAATCAGGAATTTCTTAGAATTGCATTCTTGGCAGTACCAGGTTATTCTCAGAGCATATTTCCCTGACCCCTAATAGGAGCCAAAAAGGGCTGAATGCTGGATAGCCCAACACTTCCTGAACCTTCCTCACTGGTGCTTCGGATGGGTTCCCCTCATCTGCAGATGGGGAAGGAACAGTAGGCAAAGAAAAAAGTTGAGAATCAGTCTCACCTCAGATAGGACACCAGCCCTACCCCTTAATGATGTACTGAGGGTGTGACCTTACATTAACCTCTCATCATCAGTTTCCTCATTTATAGAATGGAATGGTCATCCCTCTGGTACCAAGAAGGCCAACATCTAATATAGGAAAACTGGTGTTGACATGATAATTCTTATATGGAAGGAGCAGTAGTCATCAGTAGTTGTAGGAATAATTCTTCCCACAATTAGCATTGATACAATGATCACCCACCTAGCAAAACTTTGGGTCAGGAAGACAGAAGGGATATGAGCTAATGCTGTCAAAGGTGAGCAAGGACAAAAGTAGGAAAAGAAAGTCTAATCATCTCAGATAAAGAGGATTAGCAAGTTCTAAATGTGACCACAACATTGCTAGTCAGAAAGTGGGTAACACTCCTGTAGAACGGATAAGACCACAGTGAGGAATGTCTTGGGGGATTAATAGGTTGTTCCAGTTAAACCATGTATTAGCCAGCTCACCACATTGCCATAATGGGATAATATGACTGACTGGCTTACACAAAAGAAATGTATTTTCTCCCAGTTCTGGAGGTTAGAAGTTCAAGGTCAAAATATGACAAGATTAATTTCTCCTGAGGTCTCCCTCCATGGGTTACAAACAGCTACCTTCTCACCATATTCTCACATGGCCTTTCCCCTGTGCACAGGGAGTAAGCTCCGGTGTCTTGTTTTCTTTTAAGGTCACCAGTCCTATCGGATTAAAGCCCCACCCTTAGGAACTCATTTAACTTTTAACCTAAAAGAACTATCTCCAGATTGAATCACATGGGAAGTTAAGGTTCCAGCACACATCTTTGGGGAGAAACAATTCAGCACATAGCAGTCATATTAATTCTGAAGTGGTGGCATATATTACAGAATGGTTTCAATTTCATTAATAGACTTCACAAATCAGAAAGACTTTGACATCTAAATAAATGACACACAAATGTGGAATTTTAGGAGCTATGATAAGATTATTAGGAAAGTGTTTAGGGTGTGAATGCTTTTCTATTGCTCCCTGGGGAGAACAAACTCTGAGTCATTCCCTAGCGTACAGAACACTGTTTTGTGCTCTATTTTGAGTGCAAATGCTAAGGCAGAATGACTTGCACAAGCAAGAAGCACAAACTGAATTTAAAAATTAATTATGCTTATAAAAAATGACCACCAGTGAACTTATTAAACTAGAAGCACATAAATGAATAGGTGTATCAAACCCTTATCATGGAAATCTGCCCCCTGAGCTTATCAGTCCCACCAGATATAAACCCTTATCTGAAATTCATAGAAGGAGAAGCACCCCCAAGACTGGTTACAGTGGCACATACCAACCCATCATCAGACCATCCTATGAACACATCAAGAGGCCAACAGGTGACAAACTCTCAGTTCTGTCCCTGGGGCTTCAGTTCAACTCCATTTCACTGCTTGGCATGGCCCTCTTTAAAACTGCCTGTCATCTGGACCCTGGTCTAGAAAGAATTCCAAGCCCTGCCTATTCTGTACCCCCAAAAGTTCTTTGACTGGTTCATAACTTCATATGGCACATACAAATGTGCTAACTATTTTGCATTTGTATCTACTGCCTTTGCTCTCAATGCAGCCACTAGGAGCTCTATAGCTGCCTTAACCCTTTCTTAACCTTTCTACAACCTATGTGTACTATCACCCTGAAAAGTGTGATGTATGACTTTAGTGTTAGAGTTATTAATGATTAAGATTGGACTAAAGGAATCTGTGATTGTCCAGCTTATGGCTGTCAAGTAACCCACAAGTATTCAGTGAACTGCAACCAACAAAAGTGGTGTAACTTATGAATTTATTGTTATTCAATAAATTCTTATGTTATGGAAAGACACAAATGTGTTGGTCTGCTAATGGCATAGCTCACTTACAACTCTCCCTTAATAACATAAGATAGTGAGTTATAACCTGATTCTACCTGTGAGTAGAGCCCCCTTTTCCCATGGCTTGTTGTTTTTGGTTGACTCCTAGGTTAGTCCTATTTGAGTCCTTTTACTTGATAGATTATATTTATTTCCTCTTACAATCTTTGTCTCCTGTCAGTTTTCTTAATAAATCATAGTGAAGTGCTCATGAAACTAAATTTACAGTTATCTTCAGGTCTTGATGTTAGGAAAACTAATTTTTCTTTGTTCTCTTTCAGTTGATATCAAATTGGTGCCTTTGATTCAAATAGGAATGTCAGACTGGAAGTTTCTGACCATTCCAAGGGAAGAACTGCTGATTCAGATCAGAAATGGCATCTTGTGTCCAAAGGAAGAAGCAGACTAGAAATGGTACTTACCTGAGTATTCAATTACCTAGGTTAAATCTGAGCTATACCAGGAAAATGGCTCTCAGCTATTGATCAATTTCTTTTTTCTCTCGGACCTCAACTCATGCACATTAAAAAGAGGGGGTTGGGTAAAATCTAAATTGGTCATACATAGAATGTCTGACAATATGCTCTCATTATTTAAGATTTTAAGATACTCAAAGAAAGTATGAAGACTGCTGTCCAGAATGAGCTCCAGAGACCATGTTTCTTCACCTAACATTTCATCTTCATGCTTATGAGAAGACAGTTTGGCATAATCAATATGGCATTTGAGAGGATGGTACACAGTTTGAGAGGTGAGGACACAGTGTTGAAGAGGGGCCAGATGCCAATTTTGAATACTTCCCTGTTTGACTTCCAGGTGATTTTTTGCTGAAGGCATCACAACTAAGTGGTGATTTCATCTGGCATGACATAGTTTGGTCACTAAAGATGGCTTAGACTTGAATATCTCTAAGAGAAGACTAACTTTGAACAAAATCATGTAAAAAAAGACAAAAAACAGAGTATGCATGAAGATATCAATATTCTATATCACCTTCCCAATAGCCCTTAGGCCTCCTGGCTCCTTTGCTCAAGTTTTCTTCAACTGAAATCAGAGGGGAGGAGATGAAATTGGGAAGAACAGAATGAAAATGAACATTCCAGAAGGACAAAAGCATTTGACAACTAAGATTAAAGTCAATGAATAAAACATTAGTGCTTGGGATGAAGAGAGTACAAAGCAGATATCTTTGTTAACAGGAGGGAGTGCATCAGAGGAGGAATTCCATACAGATGTGTCACTGAAACCAGGCAGAGATCTTCATGTACCAAGCAACAGTAAACTGGACTCAAAGACACTTATGAAAAAAAACAATGTTTCACTCAAAGGAAATGAAGAATCCAAGGGCATATGTTCAGGAATTGTACATAGTATGAATCTCCAAGAAGAAAACATGTGCAGTTACTGTTTGACATTTTAACTTGTTCTTTCCCAGAACATTGAAGAACCTCTAGCAGAATATCATCTAGATTGGAAAATGGGACTCTACCATGGGCTGAATTGTGTGACCCCAAATTTATAAATTAAAGTCCTAACCCCTATACCTCAGAGTTACATTATTTGCGGAGAAGGCATTTAGAAGGAGTGGTTAGATTAAAATGAGGACATTAAGGTGAGTCCTAATCCAATATGACGGGGGGTCCTTATATGAAGAGGAAATTTGGGCACAGTAACAAAGGGAATACCATATAAAGACACAGGGGAAGGATGGCCTTCTGCAAATCAGGAGAGAGACTTCGGAATAAATTAGTGCTGCCAATACCTTGAACTAGGACTTCAAACCTGTGAGAAAATGAAGTTCTGTCTTTTAAGTCATTTGTTATAGCAGCCCTAGCAAGCTAATGCAGGTCGGATGATGTTCAATACTGAACTCCAGAATTCTCAGTGTTCAGATAGGGACTATAATTGGGAGCATCTCTGCCTGGGCACCTACATATGAAGATATGAGGAGAAATGTTCATAGTGAGCCAATTGCTCTGACATAGGGTAGATCAGAGTTAATTCGACTTATTCCTAAGGATGAGCCGAATTACAGATGTTTCACCTTTATCAGATGTAATAAAATTCAGAGGGTGTCTGAACCCTTAATCTGCATATTAATTGCAAATATGATATTCTTGTACAAGGCTGCTTAGTGATTTTTTTCTTAATTAAATGTCTGGTATTTTCCCTCTGGTTCCAGCCATTGTATTTGCACACAGGTCATTTCACTTCCCTGTTTTTAACTATTTTTCTCTATCAGCCTCATAAAAAAACAGTAGTGCTTGTTATCAAAAATCAGTGGGGAAAAATTCCGTGATTATAAAACAAAATCCCAGACTTTCCAGTGTATGGGAGAGTACAATGCCTTTATAATGCAAGAATGCCAGGTAGAGAGAGGTGGACTATTCTCTGAGAATGCCCAAGTTTTTCATCTCCTCCTTCCCAGAAAAAGACTGAGACTTAATTAGAAAGAGCCTCTGATTTGTTGGCCCTTCAGAATCTGGAACATTTCCACTGAGAATAAACCTCCAGAGGAACATACGGCATTTTCAGGTCCACCACATCAATGAATGACTTTTTGGAAGCCAGCTGGCAGATGAGAAGCATTCCACATCCTTATCCCACATTCCACTTGCTGTTGGGCATGGCTTACAGCAGTCATTCTGTTTGCAGTCACCAACTTGATCTAATAATTCAATCTCAGAGAATCAAGCTTGTCATAGGGGGAAAAAAAATCACATTTGCAGAATAATACTTCCCTTCTCTTATTGTTTCTTTTTTCTCCTCGTAGACATAATATATGGTTATGAATTTTTTTTAGATTCTTGGAGTCATAGGAAAATTATAGTCTCCACTTCCTTATATATACTGTCAGCTACACGTCCAGTTCTAGACAATGGAATGTAGGAGAACTGATGTTCTTCTTTCCCAAGCCAACTCCATAAAAATAATGTCTCTCAGATGTGAGCGTTCCTCTTTGTTGGTGACAGGTAAGGATAATTGTGTCCCAGGTAACTGGACCCCTGGATCAGTTTTGAGGAGATTCTTCTAGAGGAGATACCCTCCAAGGACATTGGAATTTATAAAAATAAAATGTTTTTCTGTATACTATTGGACTTTTAGCATTTTTTGAATAGAAGAGATAGTATGTATTTTCACCCTGAGCAAAAGAAAAAAATTTATTTATATAGGAATGATGATGGCCCTCAAAGCCTAAGTACCTGTGAAGGAGAGAACATGTTATAAAGATGATTTCAATTACACAGTAGCTTAAGAAATACTAAGTTGGGTCAATCATATAATCCCTCTAAATCCAATCCTTTTCTTATCCTGTCTTTTTTAACCTCCAAATCCAATCAGCAGTGGAGAAAGCTATTTCTGGTTAGTGTCATGTAGCTGTCACAACTGTGGCAGAGAATGGCAGAGTGTTGCAGGAGGGCCATTTCTCTGAGAGCTCTGAGACGGGGTTAAAACCCAAGGTCTGCAACTGACCAGCTATGGGACCATGGAAAAGTTATTTGTCTCTTTATATTAGATTTTAAGCATAAAGAGG
This sequence comes from Glaucomys volans, assembly GCA_020662805.1. Lineage (NCBI taxonomy): Eukaryota > Metazoa > Chordata > Mammalia > Rodentia > Sciuridae > Glaucomys > Glaucomys volans. The sequence goes on from JAJEJO010051406.1 coordinate 13,641, forward strand.
CACTTGTCCTATCAAGGGTTTGAACTTGATTATATCTGAGCTCAACTTCATCATCCACATAACATTTTGGGACATGAATTCTTAAATTCAAAACTCAAAACCTGGCAGCTATGAGTGGGCAGGTGTATTCTGCTTAGATTTCAATATGTCTTAAGAATTAGGAAATTTTCACTCATAAACTAAAATTTAAAGTTTAAGCTTCACCAACAACACTTGCTTTCTCATATGACAAAAACAAAAGTTGGACCTGAGCAGTCAGCTGCCCTGTTTAGCTGGGATGTCTGTTTTCCATTTACCAGTTTCTAACCTTCCTTAATGTTATACATCACCCTGATTCTGTCTACCTAGTTCATGAATAGCAAAGCTTGCATCAGGGTTTGTTAACTTTTAAAGTTTCTTAAACCTACCAATACCAGAGATGTAGGAGGAGAGTAGATACCACGTAGGGATTTCAACCTGGCAAAGTTGGGGGATGCTACAAGCTAAGGGTGGAAACTGATCTTGAGAACAAGCGTCAGGGAATAAATCCAGGTGACAACACAGAGCAAGATGATGAGTTGGAACAAAATCATTGTAATTTCTAGATAGCTTCCCATAGTGCCTTGCCACGTCCTTGAAAGGGCAAGTATCTTAAACTCTCTTTCAACTTCTTCATCTGTGTAAAGGGAGACATAGAGGCATAGAGACATAGAGGAGGTGGATGGAAAGGAAGAATAGGTGCAGCACAATGGTTTATTAGTGCAATGACAATACTCTGCATAATTCTATGATAAGGAACACATGTCATCATGTATTTGTCTAAATCTATAGTACATACCAGCAAGAATAAATTTTAATGTAAAATGGACTTTGGATGATTATGATGTGTCAATGTAGGTTCATCTGTTGTGACAAGTATAATTCTCTGATGGGGTATGTTGACAACAAGGACTATGCAGGTGTGGGGCAAGTGGTGTATGGGAGTATGAGAGAAATACCTTCCTCTCAATTTTGGTGTAAGCTTGAAATCACTCTAAAAAAGTAAAGTTTTAATTTAAAAAACGTACTGGAAAAAATGGGAGAATTGCCTACCTCTCTTAGGGCTTTTTTGAGAATGAAATAAGATGGCTTATGTAAAGCACAGGACCTGGCACATAACAACAGCTGCTCAGTAAGTGAGGGCCACCATCGTGATCACAGTTGATAAAAGTGATTAGCAACAGGGCTTGATTTGGGGGAGTTATGAGATAAAGCCAGGGAACTGGTATTCATTATTGCCACTGGGGAGACTCATGGACACTTGCAATAAAGGGAAGTTCAGGTCATGCTTACACCTGCACTTAGTGCTCATTGTACAAGCAACTACCTCTTTCTCTCAGAGCATTGAGTTAAATGGGCACAACTATTTTTTCCTTCACTCAGATTGTAGCACTACCCTTCTGAGAACTTTTCTCTTTCCAATTTTAACTTAATTCCATTCATATTCTAAAACTGGGATCAAGAAGGAAAACCATAATGAAAAGAATATTTGAAAAAACTAGTCATCATTTAAACACTCATTGTGTGCCAAGCACTCCACTTGGTACATTCCCTAGGAGAATCTGCAGATTTCATTTTGCAAATTCCATTTCACTGATAACAAAACTGTGATAGGAAAATACCAAGGGACTTTTTTTTTTCCTGTTTTGGTTTCATTAAAGCACTTATCAAAACATGAAATCCTTTTGTTAAAACCTGTTTTCCGACTTGCTTTGCTGCCTATTTACCCAACTGTAATATAATTTTTATGTGTTGGTTTTTTCAACATTTTATTTATAGTGCATAAGTTGGTACGTGTCCACCATGACCTGCCAACACAAATATTTATTGAATACAAGAATTGATGAATGATTTAATGAAAATTGCTAGGAGAGAGCAATAATTCCTGTTGTGTCTTCTCCTACATCCAGCCTTGAGCTCCCTTGACCATGAAGGGGACTGTTCAGAGATGGCATAACTGTGCTAGGAGTGGTCCAGTCATTATAGGCCTCTGCTCTCCCATCTCTGTCAACTAATAATGAAGAGAAGTGCCCCATCTTCCCCATTTCTCCCAAATAACCTCCCCAAAGAAACCTCACTTCACTGTATGTGACAGTGAATGTAGGTTTTAAGCAATAACAACATTGTGTTCGTATCATTTTCTTTTTGCTGGGATTCCTTATCCATGTGCCATATGTGAAGCATTGGAAGAAGACGTCCCTGATGCAGAAAGGCATCTACTGCCTTGGCCAAGAATCCAAGAAGTACCTCCTCTTGGGTCAAGAGATACTCACAGGCATGGTTAGTGTGTCCTGGGCATAAGTCGGTTTCAAAACACTGACAATCCAAGCTGCTTTCCACATCTAGCAGTACCTAGTCATCTCACTCCAGCAACGTTTACTGCCTTCATTGCAGTAGAAGCATTAAATCAAATATATCTTCACATCCATGCTCCCATTTTATCCTCAAAGAACCTCACACTAGAGCAGGCAGTCTGAGGTCCCACTTGACAGGTTACAAAATAAGAGCTCAAGAGGCAAGTGACTTGTCTAAGGCCACAAAATGTGGAGGAGGTTTACCTCAGACACATGAATTAGGCTGTTTCTCCCTAATAGGCCATGCAACATCTTGACCTCTCCACGTATTCCACATCTCTGTAAAGAGAGCTTGATATGTTCTTGGTTCTCAAGTACGCATAGGGTGCAGAGTTAGGCAGCCTGATGTGATGGCCCAGCACAGAAGGATCATGGAGACTTGGGACTTCGATTTCTATACCAGGAAACAGAGTCAAATTTCTCAGCAGTTCTGAGGCTCAATTTTTTCATTTATGAAATGCAAACACTGATACCTGCTGCCTAGCTTGCCATGAAATTTAAAACAGATAATGTGCAGGAAGCATTTTTACACAGTGCCTTCCTTTTATGCCATCTGCCAATAGCACTGGCATTTATTCAAGGAGGTTTTAAGGAAAAAAAAGAGTTTAGGGATGTACCTCTAGATCTGACAACAGGAGGCAAATGCCAAAAACATACAGTGAAACAAGGATTCTCTTAGGTGGTTTCTTTATCAGATGAAGGATGGAGATTTTTCTCACTTTTTTTTCAATTATCCTTAAACATGACTGTTAACTGTGACGAGCAACTACCAGCCACCATTCCCCATTAAACTAAGAACTTTGTCTTAAAGCAATATTACAGCTGCTCACTCAACAAAATTACCTTTCCTTTTGGATAGTGGATGACTACTGGAATGGAAGATGGGAGCAAGAAAGACAACTAAAAAATAGACAAAGTCCATGTAACACAGAACCCAGACAGCCAGGCACAGTGGCACACACCTGCAATCCCAGCAGCTCAGGAGGCTGAGGCAGGAGGATCACAAGTTCAAAGCCAGACTGAGCAACTTAGCCATACCCTAAGCAACTTCAGTGTAACCCTGTCTGAAAATTAAAAAAAAAAAATTAAAAAGGGCTGGGAATGTGTTTCATGGTTAAGCTTCTCTGGGTTTAATCCCTGGTACAAAAAAAAAAAAACAAATAAACAACAAAATAAAAAACACCCAAATGCCATACCAAGATACCAAGGTCTGATTTTTATTAGACAAGGAACAAAGAGGGAATCAACAGTTTCTGAAGACAAATGATCCATTCGGTTTAATAAGATATGGATCCAGTCATTGAAATCCTGGCAACTTTAGCACCCTGACATGTGTTATGAAAAAATATCTAATCTTCTCAACTAGATTTTGAGACTCACAGGGATAAAGATGATGAAAATACTATTCATGGGTTTATAATCATGATAATACAGTATTAACTGAAAATTTCAAAATAAGAGATATATTGAATAACGACTAGATTCTAGCCACTCTATGGGCCCTCAAAAGTGTTACAGAATTTCACTGTCAGTGGTGGGCACTAGGCAAGTTATCAATGTTTTAATAGAATGAAAATGATTAAGCGGTTTGAATCCAATACACACAACCCTTGCCCCTCCAGGCCTCTGCTGTTAAGAGGACAGCACCAGAGCTTAAAATCAAAGTGCCTTGCTGTCAAATTCAACAGGGCAGAGTCCTTGTCCTGTCTCAATTATTAATGCCTTATGTTAAGATCACAGCAACTCTCTGGAATTTACTCTCCTCATTTTAAAAAAATTAAGAAGACTTGAATAGATGCTCTTCAAAATCCTGCTCAGCCGAAATAATCTGGCATTCAGAGAGGAATGTCTGATGCATCCTAGAGCTGTCAGTGAGAGGATGGCAGGTGTAGGTGTGCTGTACATTCTCGGGACCCCAGTACAGACCACTGCCCATCCCCGGTCCACTCTGCTTTACCTTCCTGGTGTGCTCATTGGATGTATTGAATCTATGAGACATAAACCTTCTGTGAGCAAGGGCACACACATTTTCCAAATGAAATGCAAGACCACTTTTAGATGGTTGGTGTGCAATCAGACCTCTCCATTGTTCTGACCTGCACAGCAATAGGTACTTTCCTAGAAGCATTTCCCATTTCTAGAAAGAAAAAACAAAAAACAAAAACACCTCCTTTCCTCTCATCCAACAAACTGCTTCCCACACCACCTTGGGTGTGTTGTTGCATCTCTTAGTCTTACTACAAGACCTTACAAGTAAGTAAACAGATACACTCAGCCTCACTTACATGCTACAGATCCAAAAGTGAATTTTTTAAAAATTAAGATTTTTTGACTTGGTAGAGATGAGCAAAGCACATTTTTTAGAGAGCTGACTTTTTGTCAAAGGTGGATTTTCAGAGGTGGTGAGTAACCATTTTAACATCCAAGCAGGGTTAATATGCTAACTCTGGTAAATTATGAGACTTACAGTAAGTATTTATTGAATATTTACTATGTGCCTGGGTTGGTTGTTGTCTTAGTTCACTGGTGCTGCTATATAAATATTGTGAATGTGGTTGTCTCTAAATGAGTGAAATTTACCTGTCAGAATTATGGGGACTTAAAGATTAAGATCAAGGTGCTAATAGATTCTGTGTCTGGTGAGGACTTTGCTTCCTGGTGCAGAGATGGTGCCTTCTGGCTCTGTTAGAAAAGACAAAGCAGGTATCTGGGATCTCCTTTAAAAAGACATTGATTCTATTTGTACAGGCTCACCCTCATGACCTACTCACCTCCCAAGAGCCCCACTTCCTAACACTGTCACAATGGGGATTAGATTCGAATGCACAGAGTTTGGAGGATGAAGGGAACATAAACATTCAGGGTCTAACAGTTATAATCCTTTTACTTGTATTATTTATTCAATTCTTATAACATTACCATGAGGTCATTTTTTTATTGGTTCTTTTTAATTATACATGACAGTAGAACCCATTTTGATATAATTATACAGCAGGGAATATATCTATTTTTTCACCATGTAGATTCACACGATTCATATAATCTTATATATACATAGGGTGATACTAGCTGTCTCAGTCTACTATCTTTCCTTCCCCCACCCACTCCTGTCCCATTTTTCTCTACACCATCCATACTTCCTCCATTCTTCTCTTGTACCCCCCTGCCACCCCTGCCCCTTGCCCCTCCCCCCCATTATGTATCATCATCCACTTATCAGAGAGAACATTCAGCCTTTGGTTTTTTGGGATTGGCTTATTTCACTTAGCATGATATTCTCCAACTCCACCCATTTACCAGCAAATGCCATAATTTTATTTTTCTTTATGGCTGAGTAATATTCCATTGTGCATATATATACCACAGTTTCTTTATCCATTCATCAATTGAAGGACATCTAGGTTGGTTCCACAATCTAGCTATTGTGAATTGAGCATATATGAACATAGATGCGGCTGCATCACTGTATTTTGCTGATTTTTAAGTCCTTTAAGTATAAACCAAGCAGTGGGATAGCTGGGTCAAGTGGTGGTTCCATTACAAGTGTTTTGAGGAATCTCCATACTGCTTCCCAGAGTGACTGCACCAATTTGCAACTCCACCAGCAATGTATGAGTGTGCCTTTTTCCCCCACATCCACACCAACACTTATTACTTACGTTCCTGATACTAGTCATTCTAATTGGAGTTAAATGAAATCTCAGGGTGGTTTTAATTTGCATTTCTCTAATTACTAGAGATGGTGAGCACTTTTTCATATATTTGTCATGTTATTAATACCTTCCCTTTTACCAAAAAACAAATGAGATTTAGATTAGGAACTTTGCCTAAATTTACCAGCTGGCAAAAGACAGAGGCAGAAATTAAAATCAAGCAAACTAACTCATACCCCATGTTCTTATCACCATTCTACAAACCTCCTGCCTGGAAGGACTGAAAAATGTGAGCCCTGTAATGTTTCCTCTGCTTTCTGCTGGTCTTTGACATAGTATCTCACAGCTTTGTTTTCTGTCTCATTTCAATGTACTTTTGCTCTTTTCAGAATTAGGCTTGATTGCAGAGTGAGTGACAAAGACCTACATAGGAAAAATGACTTCCACAATCCAGATGACCCTTGTCTACTACCCTCAGGGTTCAGAGTCAGCATTCTCTACGTTAAAACTGCACCATGGACTTTTCTCCATTCTCTGACTGCTGTCAGACAGATAGCCCCAACGTGAGCTTAATTATGCAGACCCAATTTTTGCTGCAAATCACCTTGGGCCAATAAACCAAGGTCTGTCTTCATCCCAGAGGACAATAAAATCTTCCAGATGAGGAGTAGCTTTCCCCATATGAGCAGTGTAAGGCTGTCATTGGTTGCAAGCAGACATTTACTATGGAGGGAAAGAAGGTGCAGCAAAGAATTATTAACAATTTTGGGGACAAGTAGAGCTTAGTCAGCATATTTATCTTAAAAAGATGTTGGAAGCAAACATTCTCATCCGGAGTGTGAAGTGACAGATAACAGCAGAAATCTATGGGAAGCTGGTTGAAAGCGTATTGCTCTTCTCTGAGTTTGTAAGAAAATGGTGAGTGAAAAGTTTGTAGAGAAGCAATACCTCAAAAAACAATTCTGTGAGTTGTACCCTGACAGAGGAAAAGGATTTTAAGGAAAGCCACATTTTGATATTACAGTAGTGCTTGATGGCACATAATTGCCTCCCTTCAGTCACACGCCTATGTGAAGATGAAAGATAGAGAAACACAGAGACAGGATCATAGTGCAGCTCCCGATTTCAGTTCCCACGGACAGAGTATGTGTGGAATCGGATGAGGGGCAGAACCAGAGCTGAAGTCTCTTTTCTTCACAAATGGAAAGAAAAAAGAAGGGCTCTCGGGGCACATTTTCCTGAATATTGTACCTGAAAGGTCATTATTTTACTACTCTTTCATCTAAAGTTGTGATATGCCTTAATGACATATTTGTGGTTTGGGAAACTAGTGTATGTATTGAAGAGTCCAAAAGAGGTTTTCTGGCTTGAAGAAACATCATAAATCATTAAATCTTACTTTTTTAAAATTTAAAAATAGTCTCTCAACAATCATTTGTTAATAATGAACAAACCACAGGACACAGAATTGAAGGAGATCACAGAAGTCAGCTAACCCACCTGGATGGGTTCAGTCTCATGAGCTCTTTCACCAGATTCTATGGCCTTGATCTGGGCCTCTGTGGGCCACAGAGGTCTCTCTAGTCTCACTAAGAGGATTTCTTTAAATTAGGCCTCTGTGTTACTCCCAAATGTCAGGCCTAGCTTTTTCTTCTACGATAATATTTGAAGAAATAATTCAAATGATCCTATTCTTTTTGTGCTCACTTCCCTGAGTGACATCCTCCCTGCATACCACCCTACTTTCCTCCTCTGGTGTCTACCTGATCACTCCACTTCATTTTAAAATATCATATTATGAACTTGACACAGACTTGGGAGCTAAGGAATACCAGCAAATGAAAGACTTACCAAATGAACTGTACACAAAGAAGGGACTGTCACCCCTGGGGTACTTAGTTATGCAGGTTGATTTGAAAAAGTTAAGGAAGGAAAGGGAAAGAAAGGAAAGAAAACAAAGAAAGAACATAAAACCATAAAATAATGACAAATAAATTCAAAACTCCTGCAGTTTTTTGCCATTGTGACAATTTTGACACTTCTTTTGAAATATCACAATTTTTCGCAAGGTTTTTGTGCTCTGTGTTTTCCTTCACACATTCAAAATAACAACAGGTTGTGTTTGTTGAGTCTGATCTTGTCCAGCTTAAACTAACTGGTTTTGAAAAAGCACCACAGTGGAGAGTCAGTGCAGCAATGAAAGCTACCAAAGAAAATTTTCTGTTTGGGAGGCCAAGGTCACGTTCAACAGGCAACTCAAGGTGGATCCCTCAGGAAATCACCTCAGTGGTACAAATGATGATATAGATTTGTAGGGGTAAGGAATAAATGGGTGTTGGTGAAGCAGAGGAAAACATACTGGAGGTTATAATGGAATTAGGAGGAAGTAGAAATGCATTTAGGCAGAACTGTATGGACAGAGCTAATCTATAAACCATGTGAAATAAAGAGATTGCATTGGGGACCAGTAGGAAATGTGGCAAAATGGAGAATGTGTGGCCAGACTGTGGAAAATTTGAATAATGTCTCTTCAGAAGTGTATATTAAGTACCTAGAACCTGTCAGACACTATGGTAAATGGTGAGGAATCATTGGCAGGCAAGATCTGTGCACTTTACAATTCAGAAACAATGCTATTCTGTTACAAAGACATCATTAGGAACAAATGTGATGATAGAACACACACCAGGTATCATCTCCATAAGCATGTCAATAGACATTTCTGGCTCATCCAGAGAGAAATGACTTATCAAAGGTGTGATGTTTAAGTTGGACCTAAAGGAAAATGAGGAATTAGGTGAGTAAAGAAGAGGAGCATGCAGGGTGCATGAGGGAACAACATATGCAAATATACAGAGGCAAAAGACAGCAGCCTGGGAGATGGTTAGTGTCACCTGACATGGAATGAGAGGTCAGAAATGATGCAGAATGATGCTGAAGAGAAGGCAGTTCACAATGCCTTCATAAGCACAGAAGGCAGGCCTATAGGTAATCACCAGGGGCAAAAGGATGAACACCCACAGATCTTGCCACAGAGGCATTTACAGCAGAGTAGGTTAATAGTGGCTCAAAGTAGTTGTAAAGTACCATGGTAGATACACTCAGGCAAAAGACTGATAAAGTGACTGAATGCTTCGTGGATTTACTTCAATTTTTGCCCAAAATTGACCCTCACTCATTCAACAAATATTTATTGAGCACCTGTTTTATGTCAGGCACTAGAAATAGAGAAATACATGACAAAGATATCCTGTTCTTAAGGGACTCATAATCTCCCAGGATGACATACAAGGAAGTCAACATTTACATCCAAGCATAATCAATGTTATGCAAAGACGCAAGGCACAATGGGAGGAGAGAGAAGAAAAAGGTACCCATCATGGGGACTGGAGCTGGCTGTAAGGTAGAGACTGACGTTCTGCTGTTTATTAAAGGCAGGGTTGGAGTTAGCTCTGTGGGCAGGAGCAGCCTCTTTTGATGATGGTCTGGTGCATGAATCTGTCAGTGAGTGCCCCACGCGGACGGTGTTGCAAGGCATGCAGCACCGCTCAGTGTCACGGCTCAGAGCACAGCTACCCTCCATTATGGCCCAGCATAAGTTCCTTTTAATAGACCCCAAATCAGTCCTCTCTTGAGAGTGGGCCATATATTTACATGGTCTCCCTGGCCACGATTTCACCACTTGCCTTCATGTTTTAATCACATACTCTAATAAAACATGAGCCTTTAAAAGGCAGTCATTCAGGGATCAAAGTCACATGGGAGGTTTTGTTTGGTTGCCTGCCAAATTTAAACTTGGCTGTGAATTGCTAGGAAAAGAAAGATTGCCAAAAAGATAAATATTTGGAGATCAGTAGACATGACCAGACTGTAATATTTTAAATTATGGAAGATCAGGTATATCTATTTCCTTAATTTGTTGACTTAAATTAAAAAACACATGGGAAAACGACGAATCTTAAAAACATAGTGTGAGTGGAACATCTTAGAATAAACTTTTGCTGAACAAAGATTAAGTCAGAAAAAAATGTAAATGATGAATTTAAAGTCAGAACTTTTGTTCTAACTTTCAGTTTTCCGGTAAAGACAGAAGAAAAAAGAAATCATATCAGCATATTTTTTTTCTTCCTTTTAACCTTGTGTAAAGAATAAATTTCCTGTGGTAGGTAGGATGATCACTGGATTCAGGCAGCCTTGAATTTTAGCCAACTGTGCCAACTCAACCTCAGTTCTTACAGCGCTAGTAGCAGAGCCTCAGTTTCTTAATCTGCAATGTGAGAGAGTTGTATTGATCCCAGAACTGGCAGCTGGTTGCTTGAGGACAAAAATAGAAATAATTGCTAATGGCTTCCCAGAGTGGGTCTGGAGAAGGATGCTACAGGGTACCCAGGCACAGAGGGAGGGTTCAATGATGAGCAAGTGAAGTGAGGCCATATGCCAGGCTAGATTATTCTCACTGAACCATCCTTATTATCACTGAAGCACAAACCATTAAGGAAGAAGGGAAAACAAACAGGAAGGAAATCATTTAGGATACTACATCTGAAGTGCCTTCAGATCTGACGAGTTTACCATACAAAATACCGTGATCAAGCATCCTGAGTTCAGAGGCTCTCTGTGGGCCAGGTACAGCCATCAGGGAGCTGATACACAGTTTTGTTTGCATACTTGTCTTTCAGAGATAATTTTCACTATTTTATCCTCAAGAACAAAGACTTGAGCACTTGTGATAGGAACAAGTCAAGGTCACCTGAAAGCTCTGAAATGAAGAATTAAACATAGAATAATTTTCCTGCCGCCTAGTTGATTGTCATAGACAGTTGTTTAAAAACCCACAAGTCATTGGCTTCAATCTCTCAACTAGAGTGGAAATTTGTAGTTGGCACAGGCCTAAGTACCCCAATTTTTCTTAAGCCTTATGTAGTGCTCAACACAGAGCAAATGGTACAGTGTTTATTTCACTAATGAATAGATCTTATTTTAATTCTGCATATGGAAGATTTTAACCAGAAATGGGCAAAATTAATTAAACATCATCCAAATGCTGTATTCTCCTCTGAGCCTGATCAATTAACATTTAAAGTGTGTTACCCAAAAGTCACCCTAAACCACCACTCACCTCTGCTATTGTTTGGATATGATTTGAGAGAATCTCCCAGAGTTTCTTGCCTTGGAAGCTTGGTTCCCAGTGTGGTGTTATTAAAAGGCAGTGGCACGTTTAAGAGGTGGAGCCCAGTAGGAAGTAGTTAGGACATTGAAAGCACTGTCCTTGTACTGTCCTAAAAGGGGCTTAGAATGGATTACTTCTCATGAGAGCAAGTTATCAAAAAAAAAAGCAACACTGGCTCCTTCCCATTCTCTGGCTTTCTGCCTCACATATTCTCTCCTTCATTCTCATACATACTCCTACCATAATTCCATCAGTCATAATGTGATAAAACCAGAGGGCTCTCACCAGAACTGAGAATGAGCAGAAGCTGGTGCCATGCCCTTAGACCACTAAAACTATGAGCTAAACAAACCTCTTTTCTTTATAAAGTACCTGCCTCAGGTATTCTGTTATAGCAGAAGAAAACAAACTAATACCACATCCATTAGGAATGGCTACTATTAAAAATTAAAACCCAGTATATAACAAAAGTCAGCAAGAATTATAGAGAAATTAGAACCCTAGTACATTATTGGTGAGAATGTAAAATGATTTAATAGCCTTGGAGAACAATATGATGGTTGATGATTCCTCAGAAAATTAAACATGGAATCACCACATGATCCAGCAAATTTGTTTCTGAATGCAAGAAGAACTGAAAGGAAATCAGATATTTGTACACCAATGTTCATAACAACAGTATCCCCAATAGTCAAAAGACGGAAGTAATCCAATATCCATTGACAGATGAATGCATAAATAAAATGTTGTATATACACACACTATAATATTATTTAGCCTTAATATAGAATTCCAATATAGGCTACAGTATGAATAAACCTTGAAAATATTATGTGAAGTGAAATAAACGTTTGTTTTCACTTATACAAGATACCTAGAATATTCAAACTCAAACCCAGAATAGTGGTTATCAGGGGTTGGGAGAAAGAAAGGAAAGAATGAGGATGCATTGATGTTTAATGTGTGCAGAGTTTCAGTGTGGGATAATAAAATGAAAATATAGACTAATAGGGATGATGATAACAAAGCAATATGAGTGACTTCATGCCGCTGAATCATACACTTAACAATGGTTGGAAGGACAAATTTTATGCAATGTATAATATTTCACAATTTTTTTTAAAAGACAAAAGCTTACCAACTCCTATAAGAACAACAGGAAGTTTTTTAAAAGTCCATCGTAAACAAATATAATAACATCACACTCTTCCTCTTCCCCAATCTGGTAAATAAGTAGTGAGTTAGAACTTTTGAGAAAAATGTTTTCAGTGTATTATCACTTAGATCTTCACTATTTTTCTTCATAGTCAACATCCTGATTTTTAACTTTGGCTAAAACATGGATGAACTGACAAAATTTAGATAGAATTGCTGACAGCAGCATAAGGGTCAATGAATCTAGTAAAAGAAATACAAACTCTCAGCAATTTGAGAGCACTTACAAACCTGAGGTTATTTGCATGCAGCCCTGCATACAGCTTAATAGAGACTGCCTGTACCTCATACCTTGATGGTTCCTGCATTGTAATTCTGTGGACCTGGAAAGTGAGCATTCAAGGTTGACCTTAAGTAATCAAGAACATGCTCAGCTATCTCAGTTCTGATGCATTTTCTATACTTAAAGATTGCTAGGATGCAATGTAATTATAAAGAGTCCCATCCAATACAAGAATGGTCATGACAAATAAAGGTATAGGGCATAAAGATGTGAGTTGACTTTATTTAAAATTATGAGTGATAGAAACAAGTGCCCTATCTGAAGATCCCAAGGAAGTGAAATTGTATTGCATACAGTAATGAACAGAGGTTGGCAAGTCTTCAGAGAAGTTTGAAGCAAAGAACAAAAGCAATTTTAATCAACATCATTCTGTACACTATACAATATTTTATTCTTAGATTTAAGAATATGTGGCAGGTGATTTTGATTTAAATCAAGTTGATTTAAACCACTAGTCAGGAATAACCACAATAAACAAATTTCTTCCTTAGAAGAGGTACACTTTTGTTGTTTGACATAGCCTTACTATATATTTTTTACACTCAGCATGGGGTAGATAGAATATTCATTGAAAAGTGGTGATTTATTTGATATTGTTTTTGAAATATCATCAAAAATTGAATAAGTTACTTTGTTGTTTTATTTATCAAATATAACTGAGGAGATACTGGCAAAGTCATTAAAAGAGAAATCTCATCAAATGGTTAAATCATTATATTTTTTAATATTAGCAAAACCAAATAAATAAAGAAATGCATGCAAACTGGCCACATTCTTAAGCAACAAAAACATAATTACACTCTCTTTTAAAGGCATTTATATTTCATTTTCCCATAGATAGTTTCACTTAGGTCAGCATATACATTTTTATATCCAAACATATCATTAAATGTGATAAATAAAATATCTGTTGGTTATCATTGTAGTGGGAAAATTTTTTAAAATTTTATTGACTGCTTCTACAAGGACAATATAGGATATTTAGAATGCTGAATTTTGCATCTAACTCTGCCTTTTCCTTAAGAAGACAGAGCTATTTTGCATTTTCAATTTTCAGTTTTTCAATTTAAGATATATTGGAATAAAGGAAGACAACATTGAGTTCATACCTGGTGGGAAAAGCAATGCTATGAACGTAAGGTCATCTTCATAAATCCAGGAAAGGAATGTAATTTGAGTGATTGTCATGCAGCAATTTTCTGTCCATCACTCAACTAACACCACAGTGGCAGAGCAATGAGATGGGTACTACCATTTCAGTTCTACAGATCAGTAAACTAACCTTCAAAGGTCTGAGTTGATATCCATGACCTGATAGCTAGTGAACTTCAGAGCCTATGCTCTTCCAGTTCCATGAATTTATACGATGAGAGGCATTAAGGAGGTACTATATGATCACATTACATTTGCGAACATCTACTTATAGTGCCAATGTGTGGTTGGTAGCAAATAATGTATAATAGAAATTATAATAATATTATGAAGTTTTAAGTTTAAATGCACTAACTTAAATATGCTAATTTAACTCTGCTAAATCCAATGTATTAATCAAATACTTTTTTATGAGCAAGCCTCTGAATACATGCAAAAACATATATAGACATAATCTCTCAACAAGTTGGCAATTTAATGAGAAGATAGAAAATCAGTTATAATGCAGGTACATTGAGTTAAATATTATAGCAGAGATAAAAATAAAGTCAAAAGTATATAGAAGGAAAATGCCTTTTAATAAATTTTTGCATTTGGCAAAGCACACAGGTAAAAATAGTTGAAAAAGTGACATAAGTGAAAATCATGTTTTTATATATTGACGGGCTTTCCTGGCTGAGACTTAAGGATATAACTTGGTCTATAAGAAAATTCTATGGAGTATTCTCCAAACATGTGAAAATCAGTAGGAATTCTATATGTAGTGATGATAAAGTAAGTATAAAGTTGTTTTAACTGAGATGAGGATTTTTGTTTCCAGTTTCTTTTTTTCCATATTTTTATGGGTACTTTTTAGTTGTAAATATGGTGGAATTTGTTGTTACATATTCACAAATGCACACAATATAACAATATAATTTGCCCAAGGTCATTCTCCTCTATTTCCCCTTTCTCCCTTCCTCCCTCCCACTGGTCCCTTCCCTCTACTGATCTTCCTTCAATTTTCATGAGATTCCCCTACACACCTTTCTTTCCCCTTTCTCTCTGATTCAGAAGTTCAAGGGCAAATAAAAGAAAACCTGCCACCCTTGACCTTCTAAGTTTGGCTTTTTTTACTCGACATAATAATCTCAAGTTCCATCCATTTTCCTACAGATGACATTTTATCTTTCTTCATGGCCAAATAAAACCCCATTGTGTATATATATATATATATATATATATATATATATATATATACATATACATGTATATATATATATATATATTACATTTTCTTTATTTATTCATTCATTGAAGATGAATGTAGATACCCAGGCTTGCTCTAGTTTGGCTATTGTGAATTGTGATGCTATCAACATGGGTAAGCATGTACTACTGTAGTTAGATGCATTTAATTCTTCAGGGTAAATACTGAGAAGGACTGTAGCTGGGTCATATGGTGATTGCATTCCTAGTCTTTTGAGGAAACTTCATACTGATTTCTGTAGTGGTTGTACTAACAGACAATCCCACCAACAGTGTGAAAGTGTTCCTTTTTCTCTACATCCTCTCCAGCAATTATTATTATTTGCATTCTTAATATTTGCCATTCTGACTGATGTAAGATGAAATCTCAGGGAATTTCTGATGTATGCATATAACTTAGCAATATGGGAGGAAATGATTATTAGAATTATAACTCAATGCTTTTCATTTTGTAAAGTGCTTTCATGTATATTATTTCTTCACTAGTTTTTCTTATAATATTGCTTAGGAGGTATGAGAGGTATTTCTGCTTCTTTTTCTTCTTCCTCTCTTCCTCTTCTCCTTCTTCTTTTATAGATAAGTAATTGAGGATGAAGAGGATAAACTCTTCAGCAAAGCTCACACATCGGATAAATGATAAAATTAAGGTTCAAATCCAAGAGTCTTTAGTTTGCAAATTTTATAAGGTCCAAATATAATTTAAATACAGTTCTGCCAAAAGGGAGGGAAATAGGTGATAAACAAAATTTTAGTGGTGGAAATTTTAAAAATCATCCTCAAGAATTGCAAAACAAGAGCCTTACAGGACCAGGCAGGTATTGTAAATATTGAAGCAGCTGGTTCTAGACTACGGTTAATTTGGAATGCCCCTCCTGGGAAGCAGGTAGGACAGTCTGGGTTATTCTGTAATGACAACAACCACAAATCTTCATGATTTGGAATATGACCTATCCACTGTAGGTCAAAAGAAAAGCTGCTCCACGTCTCCCTACTCCAGATCCAGACTGAAGAAATCATCCCACTTTTATGCTTCCTATACCTGAGACAGAGAATAGATAATGTGGCAAATAACAAACTGGGTCTTGAGGCTTCTCAGAATGGACACATACTCCCACTCACATTTTGTAGGGCAAAGCAATTCTCATGGTCATGCCTAATTTTGAGTAGGAGCAGGAAGAACAGAGAATGTGCTATCCTTCCAAGAGCATTTATTGATTAGCTATTATAACTATTCACAGGCTCTCCTTCTAGACAACTAATATTTGGTACACTATCCTTTCTACATATACCAATACGTTCCTCTAATACTAAGGGATATAACTCCAGAATCACATTTTCTCAAAGTATTAAGTTAGAGTTGTTCACTCTCTCAGAGGAACATGGAGGTTCTACCTCAGCCAAGATGTGGCTTCTCTTGATCTGGATATCTAGGGACTAAAATGGTGTTTGTCCCTCCACATACCCAACATACACAGGCATAACAGGGGCAGAAAATCTGCAATGAACATTCTTATTCAGAATGAAGAGTAGGAGCTGAACAACAGGCACAGGTTTATAAATCTGCTGAAATCCCACAGGGCAGACATTTGCAAGGAGCACCTTCATTAGAAATGGAGATGTTCTTTGATTAGGCACCAGTTCCCTCCTTGAAAGGGACTTCCAAGGCCTTTGCTCTTTGTGGCCCTTGGTCCTGCTTTCTGGAAAGATCTCTTCAACTGTTATCTTTATGTGCACTGTAGGCATGGAAAGAAATATCTTCTTGGACTCTGAGTAGCTTTCTCAGAGCACTTTCTGATCACAGAAAGTTCAAGGCCCCAAGGATGCAGCTTTTTTTATTTTGTTTGGTTTTGATGTTCCTGTTATGATGGATGTGTGGAGGGGGCAGATATCAAAAGGCACTGCATCTGGATCTGAGGTAAGGACTCCACACTTCACCCAGAGTGTGCACAGATAGCTTGATATGGTAAGCACATGAGATTCTGGGACTGAATTCATTCACGATAGGGAGGATGTATTTGTGTGATCACAGATGGTTTAGGATGTGCTGAAAGTTTCTTTGGCTGTATAACATATTTAGTCAGGAGTCTAAGAGAAACATAACCAATAAGGATGTATTTATAGATAAAAATGATTTGTTAAAGGAAATGCTTCACATGATATCTAAAGGCTGAGAAGTTCCAAGATTTGCCATTGACGAGCTGGAGACCCAGAGAGCTGATGTTATCATTCCAACCCCAATGCCAGCAGGCTCCAGACCCAGAGAAAACCCATGTCTCAGTTCAAGTCTAAAGGGAGGAAAAGATGAAAACACCAATATCCTGGCTGAGGGCAGTTAGGCAGGAGCAGTTTCCTCTTATATAAGGGAAAGTCTTCCTTTCTGTTCTAGTCAAGCCTTCAACTGACTGGATGAGGGCCACCTACACTGAAGATGGCGACATATGTTTTTTCAGTTTGTAAATGTTAATATCATTCAAAACACCCTCACAACTACACCCAGAATAAGGTTCGACCAAACATTAGGCACTTCATGGCCCAGTCAAGTTGGCACATAAAATTAACCACCACACTAAGCTTATTTATATTTTAATCAGTACTATCCAAGGTTCTTTTCCAATTATACTTCCTCGATTATGTACAAATTTGTGTGTGTGTGTGTGTGTGTGTGTGTTTACTTTCTCAGTCCTCTGACTTTCACCCTTGCATTCTTTTTTGTGGGTACCATAACTTCAAGAGGACTCAGTGGATAAGCCATTCTTGTCTCTTCTCTGAGCCATTTCATCCAACTGAGGGATTTGCTGGTGCAACAACATTGCTTTAAGACATTTTAATCCAATCACACTCTTGATTTCATCCTTGCAGTAAAACTAAGTCCTAACCAATCCTTGTTTTTCAAAGGCCTTTTTGGTTTTATGTTTCAGTTGTTGGAGTTAAAAAGCAATTGTTTCTTTCAAGCCCACAAATCCCTGAATTTTATAACTCTTTCTATAACCTTTTTATTTCTTTTTTCACACTGGCCAATAATTTCCAGAGCTCCTCTCTCTCATGTGATAGCTCAGTACTAACACTCTGATGTCTGACTTCCTTCTCCTGTTATTGCAGATAACATTTTTTAAAAATTTTGCAAATTATTTATTTGACAAGGATTAATATCTAGAATGAAAAAGAACTCCTACAATTCAACAATCAAAGAAAAAAAGCCTATCAAAAATGTCCAAAGGACTCGAATATACATTTCTCTAAAAAATATATACAAATAGTCAATAAGCACATGAAGAGTTTCAACATCACTGATTATTAAGAAAATGAAAATCAAAACCATGACGATGTGCCACCTCACATGGCATTACTGTAAAAAAAAAAAATCAGAGAATAACAAATATTGGTAAGGACACAGAGCATTTTGCTACTGAATAACATGGATAACCACCTCTTCACCTTTGATATCAGTTTCTTTACCACCTGCCAAATGTCCACTAGGAAAACATGTTCTATATTCAGTTATGATTATTGTTGGTAGGTTTTTGTTTGTTTTTGTTTGGTTGGTTTTGGTGGTGGTTGTCAAATGGACCAATTTCTCTAGTAGTTAGGATATGATAGATTATGCTGTTATATCAATCACCATAATTTTAGACACTTGTAACAATAGAGCTGTATTTTCTACTAATACTACATGTTTGCTATTGGTTGGCTATGGACTCTGTTCCAAATTCCTCACACCTGGACCCAGGCTAATGAAGCAGAAGCACCTTGCATCTCAAACATTGTCACCTACCACCACAGAAGGATAACAAGATGTGTCAGATTGTGCACTTGCCGTCAACACTTTCTTAGAGGTTTAATTGGCCAAAACAACTCACACACATACAAATAAATTCAGGGGAGTTGAGAAGTAAAATCTAAAAATCTAATTATGTTCTAAAGAAGTGTAAGTAGAAATATATTTGACTAACAGTTTTGCCTGTCACCCCCTTCCTAAATGGTTATATAATCTGGACTTTTCAAATGAAATTACTCTTCAGTTTGGCTGTGCTTTGAAAGTTTTAATTTCTTACCCATTGTCTAGACACACATTTACATTTGAACAAATACGCCTTGAAAGGAGATTTTCTCCTTGAAGATCGATACAAAGAAAATCAGTAAGTGGGTCTCAGGATCTAACCTTCATGAAATTTCATAGAATACTATGCTGTAGGAGGAAGAGTCCAGTGTTCTGGTCTCAACTGCACGACTACATTTGTGAGCTAAAGAACTTAAATCAATTCACCTCTCTGAATTTCATGCTCTTCATTTGCCAAATAGAAACAATGTTAGAACTGTTTTCCTACATGACTTGTGAAGATAAAGATCAAACATTTGTTGAAGGTGCAACAATTCTATCATTAGATTGACATTTATTGCTGGAATATGTAACAAGTCCTTGAACGTTCTATTGTTAGACTGAAAGTTATTGCTAGAGTGTGTCATTTTGTAAGATGAGTCTTGTCTTGTAATTTAAGCTTGTATTCTCAAGAACTCTCAAGGAACAGGTGATTGCTCCTGTTGTGTGTGTTTCAGAAATCTCACTATGTGGAAGTAACAGAATCTCCAACATGAAGAGAGGCTCAGGTAGCCAAGTAACAAGGCAGGGTTGTTTTTTGTGATCAACGGTAAAGGCTCAGTGTGAAGTTTCTTGCTTGAAGAGAGAAATAAGAGGACAAAGTGCCAATTGGAAACAGTCCTTTACTGTGGCCAAGCGGAAGGATCCCTGAAAATAATCTCTGAGGACCATCCTTTGGTTTTACTGAAGTGCAGCTAACTACCCTAATTCCCAAAGAAGACTTAGATGTTGGCATCCTTGGATCCATGGATCCTGGGTGGGACTCATATGAAATGATTCTGGATTTCATTCTGATCCCTCCTGAAATTTGTACTTAAGATTTTTAAGGTTCAATATACTTTCTTCTTAAATTAACTGACTGCTGCTATCTAGCAAAGGCAGTGGTCTTCTGGCTCTGGAAAGGTATGAGTCAGTGAAGTAGCATGTAAGTAAACTACAATTTCCACATCTGGTCTTTAGATTCCAAGATTTTGATTCTGGGTCTAGGGATTGGACCTGGAAAGCTGCATGCAGATGGACTGTTACTTCAGAAATTCTAGAGTAGCAAATCCTATTTGGCAACTAACCAATCACCTGTCAAGTTTTAAAAACAGATGTGTGTCTAGGATCCACCTCAGACCAAATATTCAAGAGTCTTCTTAAAGCACCTTAGTTATTCTAATGCTTGGTCAGGGTTTAAAACCACAGTAGCTGGTCTAAAGAGATCTATATCAGTTTGAAGGAAGCTGTGTCATTGACGTGAAAGATATTTGAAAGCCAAGGTTACCCTTCTTTTGATTAACATAGAAAATTAAAGTAGAATGTATCTGACAGGGTTAAGTTTTTTCAACATAGAATGTCCACATTGTCTTAACTGGGTAATCAAGTCAAGAATGGAAATTTCTAGCCCCTACTCTGGGGAAAGAGAGGGTGCAGGACGAATAGCCCCTCCCAGCTGAGGGTTTCCCCCTGCCTTCCATTATTTTCCTCCACAAACTTTATTTTTAAATTATGCTGAGCATCTTTAAAGAGCAAGGCATGTTAAAGAGGCACAATAAGGTTCTTGTGTGGGAGAGGGTAGGAGGGAGGATACTGGGGATTTAACCCAGGGGTGCTCTACCACTGAGCTACACCCTTAGCCCTTTTTTTTAAATTTTGAGATAGGGTCTCACTAAATTGCCCAGACTGGTCTCCTATTTGCAATCCTCCTGCCTCAGCCTCTGGAGTTGCTGGGGTTACAGACATGTGCCACTGTACCCAGCAAGGTTCTTATCCTGATACTGCAGGTAGAAAGATTGAGGACCAGAGAGGCAAGATTTGACAAGGATGTGAGGAGAGGCAGGATATGTATCCAGATCTGATTGACTGCAAAGCACAAGCTCTTTATGTTATTTATTTATTTTATTACTTGGTTTTAACATGCATTCACTTATTATCAAATATTTTAGAAATACATGTAAGTGTAACATTTTACCTAATGAACACTTATGTGCAGGATACTTTGCTTAAGAAATACATTAAGATAGTTCCAAGTCCTCCAAGTAGCCATCTAACTGCATGCCCATCACTCATCCTCTGTCTTCAGAGTTGACATCCGTGGAGCTGGACCTGGGGTGACCCTTCAGAGTTGTTTCATTTGAAATAGAAGCCTGGGCTTTTGTTCTCTAGCCTTGGCCAGTCATTGGGTGTGAGCTGCCTCCAGGAAGGAGAGGGCAGACTCTCCAGGGAAGCACCTCTCCTCGTCCAGAAGGATTCAGTGTGAGTCATAAAAAGCCAACAATCCTAACAACTAGGCAAATAGTGCCTTAGTCTTTTTTATAATATAAATCTTATTGTGTGTATTTAAGTTATAAATATATTATAAGATACATATAGAGTAAAATAATATAGTGAAACAAATGAACATACTGTCCTCTCATGCAGTTATCCAGTTTCTCCCCTGTGGCATAATCTATTCATTTAGCAAAGTTCTGAATATAATATGCCATCATCAACTGTAGTCTTCATGCTGTTCATTAGATCTCTGGACTTGTTCATCCCACATATCTGGGGTTTTTTGTTTGTTTGTTTGGGTTTTTGTTTGTTTGTTTTTCAGTACTAGAGTACTATAGATTGAACCCAGAGGTCCATGCATGCTAGGCAGG
Organism: Glaucomys volans; assembly: GCA_020662805.1. Lineage (NCBI taxonomy): Eukaryota > Metazoa > Chordata > Mammalia > Rodentia > Sciuridae > Glaucomys > Glaucomys volans. Next base: position 35,454 of record JAJEJO010051406.1, read on the forward strand.
CACTCTACCACTGAGCTACATTCCCAGCCCTCTGCTTTACTATTTTATCCTTTGACCTACATATCTCATTTCCTCTCCCTCCAACCTGGCCTGTGTTAATCCCCCTTCCATTCTCTCTTTTCATTTGAGCTCTTTTATTTTCTTTTTATTCCACATATAAATAAGATGATGCAGTATTTTTGTTTTTCCTACTTTGGTTTATTTCACTGACCCTAATATCCTCCAGGTCCATCCATGTTATGATAAACACAGAGTCTTCTGGGCTAAGGTCGAGTAGCATTTCATTGTGTAAATCCATACCTCATTTTCTTTATCCGTCCCTCTATCGATGGGTGCTTAGGATGTTTCTATATCTTGTCTATTGTGAAAAAAACTGCAATAAACTTGGGAGTGCAGACAGCGTTATGAGGTGGTGATTTCATCTTCGTTGCATGTTATATGCAGGAGAGAGTTTGCCAGGTCATATGTAATTCTATATTTAAATAATTTAGGAACTTCTATACTATTTTTCCTAATGGCTCTACTAGTGCCTTAGTTTTGATTGGGGTCTCTAGGAGAGAAATCACAGCATCTGATACAAATGTTAATGATAATATTTGCTAAATTGCTGGCTTGAGTTTGTATTTAGGTTTTTAAAAATAATTTGAACTTGATATAGGTTGAATTATTGGTTCAATTTCTTGTTGTTCCAAATCTGTCACTTCCCAGACTAGAATCAAAATTATAAATGCCTTAATGCAGAATAGATTCTTTAAAAATCAAATTATGTGCATATATAAATATACCACAGGGAACTTCACCTTTATGAATAAGTAAAAAGAACCAATCAAATACAAATAGAGGAGTGAAAAGGTGTCTAATAGAGTAGAGGAGGGACAATGGGAGAGGGGAGGGAGGATGAGAGGGAAAAGGGGGGTCATGAACTGAAATCAATTTCCATGCATGTATGAGTTTGTCAGGATGAACCTAACTATTATGTATAACCATAAAGCTCTAACAAAAAAAGTTATAGATGCCTTATAGAAGAAATTATGAAGCTCTACCTCCTCTTTGTTTTCGATTCTCTGGTAATATTTCATCCTTGAATATTTGGAAAAACTCACCAGTAAAACTTTCTGAATTGGCATAATTTTATATTATATCCTTTTTATCCACATTATTTGTATTGCTTTTATTGTTATTTTGCCAACTTCTTTATTAGAATGCTTTTTAAAATTACATGTCAATCTTCCCTTTTTCCTAAATTAATAATAACCTTATTTAATATGAGCATGTATATAGGTCTTTGAAAACCTGCATTTGTGCACATCAATTTTGTAATGCCTTATTTACAGTACCAATCTGTTTCACTTTCCATTTTCTATAATGAATTCCTTTTTGAGTCATGGATTTAGATGTGGTTTTAAATTTTTAGATCTATATTTCAGGAATTGTTTGGCTTTTTAAATTTTTAATTTAACCTCATTTTGTCCAGCCAGTATGATCTGTACAAAACTGATATTTTAAAGAAAGTTGAGACTTTCTTTAATACCTCATCTGAAATAAAACTGTGGAAATGCTCCACAAGTGCTCCAATTTATCTGCACAAGTTTTTTGTGATGGTTAATTTGAATTGTCAATTTGACTGGATTAAAACATGCTCATGATCAAGAGGCTTCTGGGTGTGTAGATGAAGGTGTGTCTAGGAATGATTAGCATGTGGGATAGTGAATTGAAGTAGAGACCCTCCTAAAGCTTGGGCAGCACTGCCCAATAGGATGTTGGCTTGGAAGGAATAAAAGTTAGAAGAACAAGGAAACTGATGCAGATGCAAGCTGGGCTCTTCTTGAATGGGTTCTTAAGTGCTGCTTCGATCGTCTGAGGATATTGGGCTCTCACTTCTTCACTTTCCTAAGAGGACTCTGCCAGTGATTCTCCATGGAGTTTCCAGAAGCCTTGGTCTTGGACTAGGGTAGCATTGTTGATCCTTCTTGTTCTGGGGCTTGACTGCATAGCTACTGGTTCTTCCAGCTCTCTAAGCCTGCAGACCGCCATTGTGGACTATCCAGTTTCTGGTCGTGTAAGCCAATCTAATAAATCCCCTTTTATAATTGTACTTCCTTTGATTCTGTTCCTCTAGAGAACCCTGACTAATACAGTTTTATACATACCTATGATATCAAGTTCATTGTATGGTTCAGTCCTTTTATGTCCTTGGTATTGCTTTGTTCCTCGGATATAAACTTTACTTGGAGAGTTGTGTTAAAAAAAAATATAGCTTGTTATTAATTTTTTATATTTTAGTAAATTGTCATGCTTTTTAATTTTTTTGTTATGTTATTAGGTGTCTACATGTTTATAACTGTATACCTCCTTGGCAGAATGAAACTTCATCATTTTGTAATGAACTTATATTTCCAATAAATCTTGTTACCTTAAAAATTGATGTCTCTGATATTAATATAGAAATACCAGATTTCTTTTCTCCATAATTGCCATTTTCTACCTCTTTTTATTTTGAATATGTGTCATATTATCAAAAGACATATCTTTAGAGCTCCATTTTGCATAATATTTCTCTCTTAACAGGGATACTTTATTTATTTCCACATGTTGCCATTTCTACATGCATACACATTTGAATTTTCCATAGTATCAAGCTTAAAATTTTACCCTGATATTTTGCAATTCCTTCCATTCTATTTTTATTAAAACATTTCACCTACATCTTCCCAAAAGGATTTCATTTATTTGTATTCCTTTAGTGATTATGCTTAAAGTTAAAACATGTATCCTGTATTCATCAGGATAAAATAAACTTTGCTACAGCACTGACAAGCTTCAATTCAGGGGTCTCATCCACCAAGCCCATTGCTTGCCAATACACAGACCATTGCAAGTAGATGTTTCCAATAATCCTGCTTGCTAGGAGGACCTCATCATGGTCACCGAGATAGAGAAGGAGTGTTTCCTGGAAGTGGCTTTTCAGTGCCTTAGCCCTAAAGTGATTATTATGTGTTACTTTCACTCATGTTTCATCTCCCCAAAGTAACAAATCACACAGCCTTCCAAACCGCATAGCATCCAAATTCTATTGTATGTACATACTTATGTAGGTATCATTTTTAGTTCTTATAGCTGATCTTGCCTAGGAAAAATAACTGAATCTACATATCTTCTTTCACTTTATGCTCAAAAGATATTTTCTATTTTTTCCCCAGCTAAAATTTTCAGTAAGCTACTGTTCTTCTAAACATACGTATCTGTCAGCAGAGAGCTTTGATTTTTCTTCAGCACAGACACAGGTGAATTAAAAAATAAAAATAAAAGAGTGCATGCTAGTGCATTGTAGTTGCCAGGGTTTCTGCTCCTTTTCTGTGAAAGCACAGATTCATTCTTCTCCCTTGGCTTGGCATCAGATTCAACCTCAGCATGCTTTATTATTCAAAAACACATAACGCCTTCCTACATTACCAGAAGCCTGTTTGGAGAAAAACAGACATCTTTAACACGCTTGTTCCTTTTCAGCCCCATGTAGCTTTCTCCACTGGTGGCCACTGAGACTCAGCAGGGCTCCCAAGGCCCCAGTCTGCCTTTTTCCTTGTCTGAGGAGCTTCTCTGGGCACCTGCGACCAAGTATGCTGCAGCACCTTTGTGAGGTGCACTGATAACAATGTCATCTCAACATGTAGATTTCTTTTAGTGGGGAGCCAAGAGTGCCGCAGGGATTCCTGTTGCCTCACTAAAGTTAGCACCGTGAGACTGAATGGGCTGGAAAAGCAGATCAGTGCCAGAAGGAAAATTGTTAAGAGTGTGAACAGGTATCAAAAAAATACAAAGAATGTTAGAAACCCTTTTCATACCCTACTTCACTCTTTTTTCTAAAATCCATCTACCCTACAGGGATGCCAAGAATGGATGAGAACACCAATTAAAATTTTTTGAGTTTGCCTCCTCAACAGGATTAAAAATTGTTATGTGTGGATCCATCCAAAGTACCTTCTGAACCTCTGAACCCAGAAGGTTTTTGTTGTTGTTGTTGTTGATGTTGCTATTTGTCTTTTTTTGGGGGGTGGGGGGAATTGAACCCAGTAGTGCTTAATCTCTGAGTCATATCCCCACCCCTTTTTTATATTTTATTAGAGGCAGGGTCTCTAATGTAAATTTTATATTTTATTAGAGACAAGATCTCTAATGTAACTAAATTGCTTATAACCTCACTAAGTTGCTGAGGCTGGTTTTGAACTTGCAATCCTCCAGTCTCATTCTCCCAAGCTGCTGGGAGTGCCACCACACCCAGCTTGAACCCAGCAATTTGTGCAAGTTCCTCCTGTTCTTTTACTCATTCTATTTACCTAATTTCTCTGATTCTTGCCAATGACAAAGTGTCTTTCCAGGACCAAACCAACAATAACCTTTGCTGACCCCAACTTTTTGTAAGGTTGTGAGCTTCTGTATGTTTGGGAATTCTAGGGTTTCCAAAACATGCGGGGAACCCCTACTCTCAGGATTATTTCTGCGTTTACTGAGCAGCAATTACATGAACTAATCTTTATGAGAGGATCATGAGTGAAGGGCCATTATCATAAAGAAATTAAGGCTCAAACACTTTAAGGAACATGTCGCTCTTAATCTTTAGAGTCAAAATTTGAATTTAAACTTGCTGACTACAAAATGTTTATTTTTTCGGATTCACCATACCGCCTTTGAGGTACGCGTGTGCACAGTTAAACACAGGGCAAGTTGAAAGCCACAGTTCAAGGAGATAGTGGCGTCCACAGGTCTTGTGGAAAACACTTCATGCCAGAGGACTAGCACTGGCAGAACACAGCTCGCAGGTTTAGTCCTCACACTTGACCTCCACTGTTGCAGAGAAGATGAGCAGACCAGGACCAAAGGTGTCATCTAAGGGTAAAGAATGCCTGGAAAGTTCTTCTCAAATAAAAGTTAACCAGGATATTAGATTGTTTTCTGTGTAGCGCTCAGAGAGTCTAGTTCACAAACTTGGTGGCACAGAGAATGAGATACTAGGTAGCAGGGAGACTCTGCATTAGGGAAAAAGAGCATGTAGATTTTCAGCAATGCGCACATTATTGCTTCCAGTGGCCACTCACAATAAGAAATAGTGAAAGTTGTAAAAATGCATTGGATGAAACTCATGCTTTAACAATTGCAAACTCAAGAAACTGAAAACATTTTATAATAGGTCTTGTTTTTCTGCTAGAAAAGAAAGAAGAGTCTACCAGCTGGGACTCAGGGAAACACCAGAGGGTGATTCTACCTCAGACATCAATACAGGAAGGAAGCTGGGTGTTTTGTTGTGTCTGGGATTAAACCAGCTGCCTTCCTTGAACAATTTTCAAGAAAGTTGCATAAAATCATTAAACAATCACTTAAATGTGTAATGGCTACCTGAGCTATGCCTGAGTGATACAGTAGTCAAAAATAATGTGGTAGACCAAATAATGCCCCCAAAGATGTCAATGCCATAATCCATTGTGACTATGTTATATTGCATGGCAAACAGAGCTTAACAAATCTGGTATCTCTTTTTCTTAAAAATATGCCAGTTCCATCAGCTAAGGAACCTATTCTTATGACCTCACTTAATTTTAGTAACCTCCTTAAAACCCCTGTCTTTTGAATATAATTACATTGGGGCTTCAAAATAAAAATTCAAGGGGAGAGAGACACAGTACAGTCCATGGACCAGGTAGGCCCAATCTAATCATACGAACCCTTAACAACAGAGACCCTTCCCTGAATGAAACCATAGAAATACGGTAGAAAAAGCAACAGAAGAGATTTGAGGCACAAGAAGGACTCAGCCCACTGTTGCTGACTTTGAAGATGGAGGTAGCCACAAGTCAAGGAATGCAGGTGGCCTTCAGAAGTTAAAAACAACCCTGACCAGTAACCAGCAAGTAAAAGGGAACTCAGTCCTACAAACACGTGAATTCTACCAATGCCCTGAATGAGCATGGAAGTAGGTTCTTTCTCACAGTCTCCAGAAAGGAACACTGTCCTGTCAGTACCTTGATTTCACCTTGTGAGACTCAGAGCATGTGGTGGTACAGCAGCCCAAGCATGCACAAAGCCCTGGGTACAGTCCTCAGTACCAAAATAAAATAAAATAAAATAAAATAGAGAAAAGAAAAAGAAAAAGAGAAAAAAAATTCCGAGCAGAGAAACCAACTGAACCTGCTGGACTTTTTGACACTCAGAACTGTGGGATAAATTTGCAACATTATGGCAACCTTTTATGGCAGCAATAGAAAACTAACACCTATATGATCTCTTCCCTCTTGCAGCTTTATATTTTAGTAGGCCATATAAAAATAAAGTAAGATGGCAAATGAGGAAAAGAATTGCAAAGTGTAAAATAATTGCTGGGTGAGAAGTAGGGAGGCAGAATGGCACGGGAGACCTATATCTTCAGAGATGTTGGTGACAGCGTGACCAAAAAAAAGAGAGAAGGAGCTGGCTGCTCAAAGATGCAAAACAAGAGCCTTCATGTGGAGGGAACAGACACGCAGAGGTCTTGAGCTGAGAAAGAGCTAGGGGTCTTCAAGAAACTGAAAGATGACCAGTAGTGTTAAGTATAGCAAAGGGCAGAATTGAGAAGAATAGGATTGCAAAGAGAGACAGAGCGGGGAGCGTGTGGTGTTTCATAGAACAGGATTAGAAATCTGGGTTTTATTCTAAGAGCAGTGGGAAATCTTTGTAAGCTTTTAAGCAGAAAAAACTGCTATCAGGATAGAATTCTGAAACAGAAAAATGACATTAGTGGAAAAGCCCAGAGAAATTCAAAAAACGTCCTTAGTTCAGTCAATAGTACTGCACCAGTGTTAATTTCTTAGTGTTGCTAATTGTGTCACAGTTATGTAAGATGCTAACCTTAGAATAAACCCAGGAAAGGGCTTATGACAACTCTCTGTACTATCTTTGTACTCTTCTGTAAATCTAACATTATTTTAAAATAAGAAGTCCAAAGAGGAAAAAAAAAATGTCATGACCTACTTTTTAATTTAAGATTTTTCTTCTCAGTTGGAGTGTGAGTTGTAGAGGCATAAGAATGAGAATGTGAATACCAGTTAAGAAATAAATTCAGAAATCCTTTCGAAAGAGAGTGAAGCAGAGAACTTGCTAAGAGGCGAGTTCACAATCAGCTTCTGAAGTGGACTCCCCAGGACTTGTCAGAGAGCATGCAAATGTGAGCTGGCATCCATTCCTCAATATGGTGAGGGATGGGAGGTGGGCAGTGAAGGAATGGGAGGAATCCAGTTCTGGGTTTCTGACCTGAGATATTGCCATAGTGGTCTAATACTGGTGGGGAGGAAGGAGTACACATTTTTAAGGTCAGCGGGCCTCCTAATGAAGATATTAAGTCTGCTGGAACTCAGGGGCCAGGAGTAGGCTGCAGATCTTTGTTAGATAGCTGCAAGCAGAAACACGACACTAAACTGCTGCTCCCTTGTGGTACCAGTTAAGAGACAACTACTCATAAACAATCAGGAGAGGCAATGTCCAGAAAAGAACCACGAAAGGAAAGAGTCAACAGAATGGTGCACTAAGGGGTAGAAGAGTGCCTGCGGGAAAGAGATGCTTTTGAATTTTCACTGGACTTATTTCTTGTTTTCTTTCTTGATAGAATTATTATCAGAAGTCCCATGAAACCACAGCTCTGCTTGACAGACCAAGAAAAGAATTTCTGTCTATGCTTGAACCAGAGTAGGACAGGGAGAAGGAATGGCAGGCGAAACAAGATTACAGACCATCTATGGGGGGAAGGACTCTAGGAAGAGAAATTTTGTCAGTATTTTGAACCAGGTGTTCCTCTTTGCAATGATCACTTCTAAGATATATTTATAGATAGATATTTCATTCTGTATCCATTTTATATATATATGTATATATATATAATATACATACACAATGCACACTCACACTTTTATACACACACACACACACACACACACATACACATACACATTTATATCTTTATCTATCTCTATGTAAAACAAGCCAACCATTTCTTCATACAAGACACTCTGACATGGAAGTTGTAGTATCTGAAAGTCATTGCTGAATTTTTTACTAGAAAATCCATAAAGGAATTTTTGAGTAATATATTTGATTTTAGAGGGCAAGAAATTTTACATGATTTCCCCCAAGTTGAGGTTCTAAGATTGGATGCTTCCTAATGAAGCACTGAAGAGATGCCAGCTAAGAGGTCAGTCACATGAGAAGGCCCATAAAGGTCTACATTTAACATTTGTGTAATGTCTCTAAGCCATGAGTGGAAGAGAATCACCCTCATTATCTCTATTCTTAAAATTCTTACATAAAACTTCATTGGTCCCTTCTCCAGACTTCTAGAGTTCAATTCCTCTCTCTCTCTTCCTATACATTATGAAAACTGAGGTTGTAATCAGAAACTAATGCAGAGTCTGAGACAAAACCTGGACCACAATCTCAGTGTCACTTGGATGTACTACAGAATGGGTCATCTGAATTTCTTGGTTAGTTCATTCAATTGGCGTAACAGAAACACAGAGTTCTTTCAATTAGTTAAAAAACTGTCTATCATTTATGTTACTGTGTTTGTCAGCTTTTCATCACTGACATAAACAACCTAAAGGGGGACAGATTGATTCTGGCTCATGGTTTCAAAGTTTACAATCCATGGTTTGCTGGCTCCATTACTTTGGACTGGAGGCAAGGCAGATCATAGTGAAGGGAGGCTGCTAAGCCCGTGACAACTGAGAAGCAGAGTGGGGTGGGGGAAGGGACTCTTCCAGAGCACGTCTCAGTGGGCCCCACTACCTACATTTTCCATCACCTCCCAATAACAACATCAGATTACGAGTCCATCAATATCAATCCACTGTTGATGTCAAAGCCCTCCTGACCCAATCATTTCCGCCCGTGAACAGACTACATTGGAGACAAATCTTTCAACACATGAGCCTTTGGAAAATGTTGCAGATCTGAACCAAAATAATTGTGTAACATAAAATGCATCAAATAATGTCTATTTAGATATAACAAACAGATATCACTAAAAGAATAATTTGATTTTATTGAAATAAATTCAAATTTGTTTTCCAAATTGAAATTTTTTTCCAAGTAAATTTATGTTTATTGCATTTGATTTGGAACTAGAAGATAGTTCCAAAAGGAGGCCCCTTTCCACACAAGTTCCCTCATTTTCATTTAAATCTACTGAATAAAGTAGGGCCTAGGAAAGTTAGATTACAACACCCACCTCTAAGTCTATGAGTTTATACCTGACTTTGCCCTTTCTGTGGAATGCTGGGATCTCTGTGAAAGAGCTAGACATGCTTGCATTTCCCAGGCCTCTCTAGTGGCTGCTTATGTTGCTCTCCCCTGTAGTCCACTGCCTGTGTCCCCTGAGCATGGTCAAGCTTTCCACTGCCAGGCATGTGCCCAATACCAACCACCTGCTATCCCAGACATCACCTCCTTCCTGTTGACCTCAGCTCTGTGGGCAGAAACTAGTGCCCTGGCTTAGACTGCCTTTCCTAAGGTAGTTACTTCACTATTGCAGTCCAAATGGGGGAAAGATAAAAAAAGAAAGAAAGAAAGAAAGAGAAAAAGCTCTTTATTAGCAAGGGAGTTGTTGGCGCTACATGCTGAGTCCATTGAGAAGAACTCCCAGACCAAGTTGACCCTTCAAGGAAAGAGCGAAGATATCCCATGAAGCAATTGTTCAAACCATTTAGTGGAACTCTATTTTTTAAGGGAATCACCTGGTGGTTGACATCACTTCCTTGCTTAAAAGCACTACCGTTTTCTGTTTTAACTCGGTAATCTTTTTGTAGGCTGAACCCCTGCTGAATTCTTCAGACATACACCACTCACCCCAGCACACCCTCCCTGGCAGTGGGTAAATGGCAAATAAAAAGGTTCTCTCCACCAAGTCAATTGACGAGGGCAGGTGGCAGGGTACCCAAGGATGCTTTTGCTCTCCATGCTGCTTAATGTCTCCAAGATCAAACACAAAGATCATGGGAGGAACGGGTGATCAGCGGGCAACAATAGATGACTGTACTAGGTTCTGGATGAGTTGTGCAACTCAGACAAAATGGATGGCCCCATTTAAAATGACTTCAGAAGTATCAAAGGAGGTCTCTGTAGTTACCGTATGTGCCTTCAGACTCGAACATTATTTTCCAACCCTGCTGGTGCTACTATTGAGAGTGAGAAGGAAATGTGAAAACGGCTTTCTCATCACTCAGATTTCTTATCCATATGCTTTTTCCATAGAGAGACACAAGCTTTGTATGTGGGTTTTGGAATGAGGCTGTTGTGTCCATCAGGTTTTCACCAAGAAAAAAAAAAATCAGATTTTTTTTCCATTACTCACCAGGGATGTTGTGTCCCCACTTCTCCACACTTACCCCTAGAGAAGCAGTAATTTGCAATCTGGAATTATTTGTCAACTCATTTTATTCTGCAGTGGGAATACAAACAGATCTCTATACAATATTTGACTTTTATTATAGCCAAGATAAAATAAAAATTCCTTCCAAAATTTCCTATGGCAAACATTTTCTTTGTTTTTACTCATTTTAAATGTATTTATATAATTAAATAATATCATACAAACTCAAACAGGACAGGGGCATCAAGAGAAAAGTCTGTCTCTTTCCCACCTGAAATCCTGAGTTTCCTCATCTTCTCTCCCAGGAAGAACCACTGTGTCTTGTTTTCAATGCAGCCTTCCAGAGATAAACTGCACATTTATGATGATTTTTATATATGTAAATGTTTTCACGTATTTATCCTTTTTTCGTTTTTAACACAAATGAGGACCTACCACTCATGCTGTTTTATTTCTTGCTCTTTCCATTTACCTATTTCTTAGGAATATTTATGTAAATATACATGTATATATTTATATATTACATATAGTAAATATTCATGTAAAGACATGTACATGATATATTTTATGTATTATATATACATAAATGTTTATGTAAAGGCATACATATATGTGCATGTGTATATATATATATTCCATTCTTTTTATTGGTCATGTCGCATTCCATAATATGTACATTTCAAAATTTACTTATCCTATTCATTGACATTTACATGGTTTTTGAACTTTTTGCTATTATAAGCAATGCAACCGTTAATATTCTTATGTAGACTTTTTATGTGACCTATAAAATACATTTTCCAAATAAAAAATTTTAGGGAGAAAATTTGTGTATGTTTTGATATAGATTAGTGAATTGCTTTCCCACCTCTTTTTTTTTACCTTCATTTTATTTATTTATTTTTATGTGGTGCTGAGAATCAAACTTAGTGTCTCACACGTGCCAAGCAAGTACTCTATCACCTCAGCCCCTAGCTTTCCCAACTCTTGATACCAATGTAAACTATCACAAATAATGTATGTTATTACCTCATACAGTTGTCAAAACATATATGTTATAATTTAGATATGAGGTGTCCCCCAAAACCTCATGTATGAGACAATGCAAGAAAGCTTAGAGATGAAATGATTGGGTTGTGAGGGTTTTAATCTAATCAATGCATTAATACCCTGACAAGGATTGGATGGTAATTGGAGGCAAGTGGGATATGGATGAGGAGTTGAGTCATTGGGGTGTGTCTTTGGGGTATATATTTTGTCCTTTTTGAGCAGAGTTCTCTCTTTCTCTCTCACTGCTTCCTGGGTCTATATCCTGAAGCTACTTTCCTCCACCACACTATTCTGCCACAATGTTCTGCCACACCTCAGGCCCAGAGCAACAAAGTAGCCCATCTACAGACTGAGACCTCTGAAATTGTGAGCCCCAAAATGAATTTTTCCTCCTTGAAATTGTTCTTGTCAGGTCCTTTAGTCACAGCAGTGAAAAAGCTCACTGAAATAATGCTCATCTATACTTTCCTTCCTTTGTCCATATGACAACACTATCTGTATTTACAAATGACTTACATTAATTATAAATAAGGTTGTGTTGGCTTCCATGCATGTAAGTATTTGCGTGTATGAATTGACATGTTTTTTTCATTTATTTGAAAGAGTGATTGCATATTATATTAAGTTATATGCAACTACCATTTTCACTTCTCAGGAAGGATTAAAAATCAGTAATTTCATAAGGAATAACTAGATGTATAGATGGATAGACAGTTGTATCAAAAAAAATAATTAAATGGCTTAAAATGCATAATGAGATGACTTCTTGCTCTTTTTCAGAAATGTCTTGGTTGTTCTTCCATTTTATTTTTCTGATGTCATTTTTTCCTAAGCAAATGGATATTGCCATTTTAAAATGTGTATTGTTACATTTATACTTTGATTTAGAGACAATATTCTTACAGGACTGAACTTTCCTAACTTCTTCTAGAATACAAAAATTTAATCTTGTAAAAATAACAGGTCATTGGTATCTCTAAGTAGATAATTTTTCTTTCATATAGGTCTCATACATTTTTGTCAATTTTATTCCTAGGTATTTTATAAATATTAAGACCATTGTAATATGATTTTTCCTTCTATTTTCTAATTTTAGGTCTTCAGAGAAAATATTAATTTTTACTATTGATTTTATAATCTAATATGTAATTAAATTAGTTCTCTTAATAATTTTTATTTAATTTCATTGATCTCCCTAGTATATAATCATACCATCTGCATATAACCATATTTTTATAACTCTTTTTAATACCTAATCATATCAACCTATGTTTATAAACCTAATACTCTATTATTAGGCAAGATTCCACATTTGCTTAGAGAGAGAAAGAACTATTCATCAATTTCTACTAAATTTGATAAGAATTTTTATGCAATATTCCTGTTAAACTTTATTAAACATTATTATAGAGAATCTTTCACAATCAGTAAAAGAATCATATGAATTTTTATCTCTCTTGATAGCTAATTTTATTAAATAGTAAAGTCTAAATAATTAAAATTGAACCATCCTTGAATTCCTGATATAATTGCACTTATGGTGGTATAATCTTCTCTCATATGTTGCTGAATACCAGTTCCTGAAGTAATTTTCTATCTCAATATTTATAAATGAAATTGGGCTAACAGTGTCATATTATTGGTGCAATAATGGTTTCAGAGAAAGAAAATTGAAAGTCTCCCATCTTTCTCAAGCTCTGGAATGCTATAGAATAATTTAGACAACATTTGAGTAGTTTGGTCTTTGAAGATGAGCAAAATTTCCCTGTGAAGTTGTCTGGGTCTAGTGTTTGGACTGGGACTGAGGGATGAAAGCTCTTTGGCAAAATGTTTTCTTTTTTCTAAATACTTAATATATTTTACTTCCTCTTGTTTATTTTATTAAAATCTTTCCTTACACATAAGATTAAAATATTTTATATTTTCCCAGCATTTCAACAAAATAGATGATTGAGAATAAAATATGATGTCACAAACATATTTTGATGGACTACTTTAAAAAAAGTTCAAGAAAATTATAAAAGTGAAGATATATCTCTTAATAGTTAATTGTATCTAACAATGTTCTGTTAACATTGAGTGGAAGCCCCACATCGAGAGGACCACAATGAGGGTGGGGGAAGGTTCACAGATTGGACAGAGTCAAGTGGGGGAAGGGAGGGTGGATGGGAATGGGAAAGACAGTGGAATGAATCAGACACAACTTTCCTAGGTTCATATATGAATACATGACCAGTGTAACTCCACATCATGTACAATCACAAGAATGGGAAATTGTACTCCATGTATATGTTATGTCAAAATGCATTCTACCATCATGTATAACTAAAAAGAACAAATAAAAAAGAGTACCACAGATAGAGCAAACTGATTAAAAAAAAAATGTTCAAGAAAATTCTCAGTTTTCAACAAACACCTTTATATTTATGTGTGACTTTTCTAGTTTCTAGAAATTAGTAATGAGCCAAATCAAGAGACAGAGAAAGCAGTTTTGTGAGTGTATGTTTTATGTATAATACATGTCTAAAGGAGCTTCTGACAAAACTAATAAATCATTTTCATATATTTGCATGAAATCTTAGTCTATTGTCATTTTATCATTTATAGTTGAAGAAATTCTGAAAGGAAGGTAATGTACCCAATTTTTCAAAGCTAATGAAAGTTGAGGTAGGACTGGAGAACATATCTCAATATTCTAAGATTATTTTCTACTGTGTCCCTTTCTTTCCTCAAACAACATGATGTGTAGATGACTAATTTTAACTTTATAATTTATCTTTTATCTGACCATTTTTCAGTTAGTAAGGATTCCTAAAATAAAAAATACTATCAACAAGCCAAAAGAATCTTTTTAGATTTCTCTTCAACATATCTATCCAATATAAGTAACTACATTTAAAAAATAATTTGTGTAAACTACAATTAAGATAGTATTCATGCTAAGTGATTAGACAGATTTGGTGTTTAGTGAGGGCCCACTTTCTGGCTTAAGGACAGTGACTCATAGGGTGAGAAGGATGTGTGGTCCCTGTTAGACCTCTTCCATAAGGCACTAACTCCATCTGAATGCTCCACCATCATGACTTAGTCACCCTCCAAAGTTTCCGCCACCTTGTCCATCACCTAGGGGGTTAGGATCTCAGCATATGAATACTGGGGCAGGGGCTGAAACAGTCAGACTACAGCAAATATCAAACAAGAAATAAATGAAACTACAGAAAAAATGATAAAAGATAAAGTCATTTTGAGTTCTGCTGTTTGTTCAAGAGAAATATTAACAACAATCAGAAATGACCTTGGTATATGCATAGAAAAGGTAAAAGTTAAGTTGAGAACCTTCCTTCAATAGCTTTTGATGACTTTTCTGGATTGTGAAAATAATTTTTCAGTGTTCATATCAATTATGGACACATAGTATAAACATGATACTTTATGGTGTAATATGAAAGAATAATTTTCTGCCGAATTATTTGGAATTTTAAGCAAAGAAAAGTCTGTATTGTGGGAGTCATTTGCATGAGTATGCTGAATTGAATGGACTCTTAGACTCTGAACAGGAATAGAAGAAGACAGCATTATCCATGGATTCCTTTTGGCAAATAGATCCAGTTCCTTTTGCAGCCCTTATAGATAATCAGACTGGCTGATGTTGGGTTAGGTAAAATAAGACACATACAGTTGTAGATGTGGAGATACAGGGAGCCCAGAATTCCAAGACCACTGAGGAAAGAGCCATTCAAGCCTGAAGTAGTTTAAAATATTCACAAAATATGTTTATACGTCAGCTTTTACCACCATCCTCCTGAGTACCACATTTTATGAATGTTAGAAAGTGTGGGTTAGTGGAAGAAAATTAACTCAAAAAGATTCTGATCCTATGTTTCCAGGTCTTGGATCCTTTAATATCCTGAACATGCCACAGCTAGAAGTCTCTATGCCCCATATCAAACATCAAAACCAGAATGATCAAAATGAGCCACACAGGAGAAAAAAAGCCGTCTCCATCATCATCCTCTCACCTGTATTTATCTATGGCTATGAATTATATGGAAGCAGGAGAACATTACCAAGGATATTCTCCACGTTTCTATATGCTCCATATACTTTTTCTATATACTCCATGTACATTTCTCCATATTCTTCCACTTTTCTATATTTTAGCGGTGTCTAAAAAATGTAAAATTCAAGCAATTGCAAACATTTTGCTTTAAGTAACTTCAGTCATTTACATGAAATTATTTCTGCTTGTGTTTTCTACCAGTTTCAAATAATATAAATTTCTGCCTGAATAATATTGTTCCTTAGGAGTGTGAACTTACTTGACTATGTCAATCTTGGTTACTGTATGATGAACAGGGCAATAAATATCACTACGATTTTGCACTGAAGCTTAGCATAACCATGACAGCAGAAGTCATTGTATCCTTCCTGACTTTGGTCTCTTTGTCTGCAAAAAGAAAGAGATGGCTAGATTAACTTGGAGATCCATGACTGCCTGTTGCTCAGCTGCTCCTAAAACTCAAGAGTTGATTTTTGACTTATATCTCTTCCAGAATTGAAATTTTCCTGTGTAATGTAAATTTCAGGTATGAAGAAGCTGAGAAAGAAAAGTCATTCCAGAGAAATAAACCACACTCAAGACATCAGTTGATTTAGAGATGATCAGCTTTGAAAAAAAGCAACAAGAACACCCATTATTTTGAACACAGACCCAAATGTTCACCAATAGTTTCATAGCCTTCTTCCCTGAAAATAAGAAGTAATCTCTCCCCATTGTGTTTACCTCTTTCACCATAGAATAGAGGCAGAGACTAGATTCCATTGAGACCAAAATGTGTTTAAAGATTGCTTTTTACTTCCTCTCTAGATGTCCAGATGTATGTGTGGTACACATCTTATTTTCACCTCAATTTCTAAATGTTAAATGTCCCCCTTTTGTTATAAAATGCAAAATACAGAATGAATTCTGCTTCACTCCCATGATAGGAGATCAACTGGAAAAGTCCACTTCCATGACAAGGAATATTCTCTGCTGTAATACATAGAATTGTGAATGTACTTGGCATTTATTCTGTGGTATTATCTGTGATCCATTAACTAGTTAAATAGTGAATGTTAATGATAGAAAAGAAAAAAGATGTCGATATTCATGATGCTGCAAGAACTATATAGATACATGTAACATGTGGTTTCTGTTTCTTCCCACTGGGAGCTGTAAGTAAAGCTGTGTCCAAGGGAAGGACAGCTTGCTCATGAATAGGGGCACAGAAGCAAGTTTTGAGAAGGCAAAGCTCCCAGAATTTTATGGTTCTTAACTATTCTACCGTCAAAGTGTCGCTACTTATATTATGGTCATGAGTGATGAGATCCTGGCTTTTTTGTTTCTGAATTTTACTGGAAGCACTGAAAGATACATTGCCTACCACCTACTGCCATGGTGCAGTGGAAATCTCCAGGATACCATGTCAGGCAGGAAAATGTGGCTGGTATCTCAGAATTATTGCCAATTGCTGGGATAACATTGTGTGAATCACATTTTCATTTCTTTTTCAGCAACATAGAAAACAGCTCATTGTTCTCATGTCCTCCAGTTACGAAGACAACACTGATAGAAAATTTGCTGTGTGAACTGCCAGTAAAATGTGACAAAGAGGCATCAAATTGCAGAAGGCACTTTACAGTAATTAGAAATATTTATGAACTAGGTACATGGTGGAAAGCCATGCACAAATACAACAAGAGATAAAGACATTCATCAATTTAATCTCTAAGGTTGGAGGGAAATGGGGCCAAGGCAGAGACCATGTTTTAGATAAAGGGGTACTATATTATGTTAAAAATGCTCTTTGAAACCTTCACATTCGTATAATTGTTAAAAAATGATAAGATCACTTCCATTTGTCTTTTTTCTAAGAAAGTTGTAATTATGTATTTTATTTAGAAAACTGTAAATATTGAAAGCAATAAAAGTGGCAAGAAATAGTGTTTTTCTGGCAAAGCAGCATTCTAGAACATTTTGCCCAAAAATGACCTGGAGCTGCTAAAATGCAGTCTGTATTTATTCCTGGCTCTGAGTGGCAAAAGTGGGAGTCTAACTAGGAATGAGAAAACAGACGTCCAGACTTGCCACTGTGAGCTGCGTGATCCTGGGCAGTTGATTATACCCTCAGACCTGTTTCCTATTACCTAAAGAATGGGCACAATCATCTCTGCACCACTAACCTATGAAGGGGTGGGGAGAATGATAGGAGGTAATTACTACCAATGCATTTTGATTAGAGTAAGCCAGAATAAGCAGAATGTCAATCATTTGTTCATTTATTCCACAAACATTTCACTAAGTGCCTAAGGTATGATGGGCTCTGTTTTAAGTGCAAAGAATTTTAGTGGTTAATCAAATGTTTCTTTTCTATGATCTTACATTTTCGTGGAAGAGGAAAACATAAATAAATTATTAAATATAGAATATTGGTAGTGATAAATGATAAGAAAAGTAGTAAGACAGGAAAAGGAAATAGAGTTCCTATTTCTGTGCAAAACTCTTCTGGATGAATTTTCAGTAAGACTTTTCTGGGTGTTCTTTGAATAGAGATTTCTTCTGTTTAAATGATAGATGAGAATTTTTCACATTTATGGGGTGCCATGTGATATTTCACAGCACGTATTCACTGCATAATGTTCAAACTAAGGTAAATAAATTATCTCCTCAAAGATCTATCATTTCTTTATAGTAAAAACCATCGGAAATCCTTTCTTCTAGCTTTTGTAAACTATACAGTGCATTATCTTTTTCTATAGTCACCTTCCTGTGCAATTGCACCCAGAATTTCTTGCTTCTGTCTGCTATGACTTAGTCCCCATTAATCAGTCTGATTTCATTTCCTTCCACTCTCAGAGTCTGGTAACTACAAATCTTAAGAGATGAAATGTGAGGATCCGGGGCATGAGAATTAACAGTTAAAGGATCAGCAAGTACAAAGAACTGAGGCATGAAAATTCTTGCTGTGTTTGAGCTGCATCAAGATGGCCAGTAGGGCTGGAGCAGAATGAAAAAGGTAGTGGAGAAAGAAGAATAGTCATGAAATGATGTTGGAGAGGTTGCCAGAGCAGAGCACGTGTAGGGCCCTCATGACTTAGGATGCTATTGCAACTGAAATAGGAAGTCACTGGAAGGTTGTGAGCAGTGGAGGCCCCAATTTCCTTATTTCTGCTTAAATGGATCCTTTTGGCTGCCATGTCATGGAGCAACAGTGGACATGAAGATGTCTTCAATAGTCCAGTTCACAGGTGATGGTGACTGGAACTAAGGTGGGCACAGTGGAGGTGATAGATTTGGGACATGATTTGAAGGCAGAACCTAAGAGGTTATTAAATAATTCTTTGCATGTTATTGAGTAGACTTTTGAGTGCTGGTGTGGCTGCTCTCCCTGGTAAAAGTACGGAGGACAGTATTTCTACCACTGGGCTCCTCTGACATTTTAGATGCCTCAATCCACTCAGGTTGTTTTGAACTAAGCTTCAAGTGCCACTGGAAAGAAGTAGGAAGGAATATTGATAGCTGTACCTACTGATCTGCAATTTTGACCTTGACAGCTCTTTGCCTGCCTATTGGTAATAAACCAGAGGGAAAGCAGCAAGGCTCTACTTCAAATGAAAAAAAAAAATGGAAAAATTAAAATGAGCAAGGAAATTAGCTGAGAGTAAGGTGCCAGAGAGCCTGTTTTGAACATTAAAGCGTGGAGGAATATAAAATAGTTGAATTGGAGAGTAAGAATGTAAATTGACTAAGGAAATGTAGTGAGACAAATGAGCTCATAATAATGACCAACTTGAATTAGTGGCGATTATTTAACATTAGATCAGTTCTCATGGCTGGGTATTCTTCTCATCTACATATAGGTGCTTGCACACAGGAGCACAAGGGTTGAAGAGTTGGATATAGCCATCTTGGAGTATTTCCTGGAACCATGTTGCAATAGAAAGGGAGTTGAAGAACCATTGAATATAAATTGAATAAGGAGGCATCAGTAGTATCAGAGTGGTTAAGGTGGTTAGGTCAATAGATGGAAGAATTGTTGGTGTGTGCAGACCAGAGGGAGATTTGTGGAAAGATGAAAAGATAGAAGGCAATAAAAAAAAAAAATGGAATTCTTGACATTGTGGTGCCATTATTGGTAATTGAGCAGGTGGGAGTGATGTCCACATACAGACTCTAAAGCTAAAAACGGGAAGACACTCCACAAGGTTTTTTGCCTGATAATTGATTCCAATAGAGAATGTCATATAAATTTTAAGACCCAAATCCTTTGTGAAACAGTTTTGTTTTGTTTTGTTTCCTCTATTAAGCATGTGTTAAATCTAGAGAATCTGGGATATTTTCTCTGAGAAGATTGGAAAATGGGGTAAATTCTTTTTCTGTAAAGTTCAAAGGTGATGTATTTTGTTTGGGATATTTCTGGGACTTCAACATTTAAGTGTGAGCATTACTTCTTAGAGCTCAGATTTTTGTTCTATGATGAAATGTTCTTTGCAGACCTTAAATTAATTCATCTGTTTCCTCCCCTCTTCCTCCTCCTTCTCTTCTTCCTCTTTCCTCTTCCTTCTCTTTACCCTGTCTCCTTCTTTGTTTTTAGATAGAGAGATATACTGAGACAAGTTTAAATTTAAAAAATTGGGAGGTGGATTAAAAACAATAAAATGTTTGTAATAGACTTTAATTTATCTTGTGCACTGAAATTTATCTAAAATCCATTATAGATCAAATTGATGAATGGAAGCTGGTTTTTAGCATCAAAAGGAATAGTATGCCCACGGAACATTTCTAAGGCTTATGGGACATCAGACTGTAGGTTTGCAACTTCCAGAAGTTTAAGAAACACACACACAAGACAGAATATAGAACAATAAGTAGCCTTGTGTTGTAGACAAAGGTATATCATCATGGAAGATATGACTATATGGTAATATGATTTAATACTTAATCAAGCACAATACAACTTACACATCAACAAAGAGCTTCTGCCCCTTCAAAACAGCCACCTTGGCAGGTAGGGTTGAGGCAAGATAATAGATGGTCCATGGGAAGGGAGGGGAACATTATGCCAACCTGAAAGCAGACATCAAGCCTGGAGAACATCCTGTGACTTGTTACTCCCTCACAGCTTCAACCACAGCAATGCCATCTTAGTTTCTGTTTCTCACAGCTTCAATCACAGAAGCCCTTCCTTTGTTACCCTTGCCCTTGTCCCTAGCAGCAGCAGATCACAAGTAAAGCCCTCCCCAAAATGCTTCCTCTTTCTAATAGAAGTGTAAAAACCACCATGTGAGATCAGTCCTCTTAATTATGTGAATAGGGGAACAAAATTAGGCATTTCTGGTTGACCGATTAAGCTTCAAGCTTATTGGTCCATGCTGGCATCCCTCCTACCACCAGTTATCCATATTGGGCCACCAGATATGCCTTTAAAAATCCCTAGACAACAAACACCCATTGGCATCCCTCTCTTGGGGCCCCTCCCCTTCAGGAGTTCTGCTTTCCTTCTATTACTCTAACAAATCCTGTTACTTTGCTCTCATCCTGTGTCCATGAATTTCATTCCTCAAATTTTCGAGATAAAAAATCCTGCAGCCTAACTCCAGGTTCAGTATATTATATATTTATGCCAGTGATGTTGACATTGCTTTAGACATTTCAAGAGACACTCTTCATGGATTATGTTTAAAGAACTTTTTTTGAGTATCTTTACAAGGTGTTGAATCATACTTCAGAAGGGAAATTTGACTATAGGAGCCAACTTAAAGTAATTTGGAGGTGAGGTCAGTAGGTGGTAGTTTTAAAAGATTTGAACTATTGACATGGAATGACTTTTTAAAAAGAGTTAGATTGGTATCTTACTTATGAAGGCAGCTTGCAAAACTGTGAACTATGGCCCTGCAATTGAACAAAATACCTTACTTGGCAAAGTGACCATTTTGCAGAGGAAGACTCTCTTTGGGATCCTTGTTTCCTGATGTAAAGAAGTGCAAAGAGTAGCACTGTGTGATGTTAAACACAGCCCCAGAGTCCACAGGGATACACTTTTAAATCATGTAATCCTTAGACAAAAGTAAAGGAGTTGATACCAGATTGAAGCCATGGTAGAATTCTTGGAGAATTCCCTGCAGCCTGCACTATGACAGGTCAAAGGCAGCGCAGAAAGGTCTGAGCATTCAGAGCACTGACCCAGGTCCTTTCTCCCACTGAATGAATGCATTTCAAGGACTTATGACTCCCACCGACCACGGTTGGTTCATCAATGTCTGTTCTGGAAAATACAGAAGTTCAAAGACGGCCGCCATCGATCTCACTTGGATAGCAGGAACACTGGATTCGTTACTGATCAAAATTGCACTGTGAGAGTCCTGATGTTATTTTTAAAGTCCTAAGCTCCTTTAGTTGTGATTCTCAGTAAAGCCATTATCCAAAATGTTGTTAGAAGTTGATTTGCTAGAAGTTTGGCCTCCAGAGCCTCAGGTGTTCTTGCTCTTTGCCCTACTGAGGGTCAGGAAGCGAATCCCCCTCACAGTTCCTCTCATGTCCAATTTCTATCAGGTGGGCAAGGCTGTTTTCCTTCTCAGTGTCCCTGTTCCTGTCATGCTGCTCTTTGAAGAAATAAAAGCTTTTCAAACATATTATGCCTACCTAAGGTGCAACAATTCTGTTGTTAATAAAACATCACATAGACTTTTCTGAAGAGATTTTTCCCCAAAGTTCTATGACATTACTTTATATGAAATCACATCTATGAAATCAACAGAATCCAATTATGAATCGGGAATAATTAGACATTCTTGGGGCTGCTTCATTTTCTAATTATGGCATCAATTCATTTTTATTTAGGGCACTGGGGCTTCATTACTAGACCTGTAGTGATGATGACACTGGCATTGGTAACAAACTTTTTAGATCAAGACAGAAAACACTGGAGAGGGAGGAACTGAATTCAGTGACCAGGGATTTATTGTGCCCTGGATATAATAGTCACAGTAATGGAAGCAACAATGATAACAATGAATAATGACACCTATTGAGAATTTACTCCCTGCTCGTTTACATTGCTTTCTATTTTCTCACTTCCACCACTATGTGGTATGACCAGCAATGTTTTACAGACAAGGAAAGCGGAGCACAGAGAGGTTGAGTGAGTGCCCAGTGTAACACTGAGAACATGGCAGAGTTGGAATTTGAACCTGATCACTTTGACTCACAGAGCATTCTCTAATTTGCCTCATTAACACATGCAATCTCTGTGCAGAACTATCCTCCTGAAATCCCTGATGAAGACGGAGGCAGGCAGAAACAGAGTGCAGTAGTGAAGGCGTGTTCAAAATTCCACCCTGGACACAATCTCCATCCCTGCAAAGGCTAGATTGAGGCTTTATTGTTACCATAGCACTTTCCATTCACCCCATAGCCCTTTACTCTGAATTTTAATTTCCTGTGTGCCCTGAGTTTCCTCCAGCAGACTCTAGGTTTTATTGAAAGTGAGGACAATATTTTATAAAAATTGAATTATAATATGCAAAATAATCAGAATATAATGGACACAAGGTAAATATTTGTTGACTGAATGATTACAAATGGGATGGATGCATGTAATAGTTAGATGACAGATAAATAGAAAGATAGGTATATATGTATGTTTATGTATATATATGTGTATTATTTATATATGGTTGTATATATGTATGAACATGTGGGTGTATATATGTAGCTAGATAGAGTTTTGTATGTAGAGGCCTGTGGCCTTCAAAAATTGATGTGTTTCGTCCCTGCAAATATCCATGCTACACCAATTCCAGTTAAGAAAAGAATGCAATTTAGGACTCTTGATCATTGACTAAAAGAATTGGCTCTGATATATCTAGACACCAGGATTTACCTTTTCCCATTTCTCTCATGATCCTGCTAAGTGACTATGAAGAGGCACTGGGTAAGCTAGCTGAATCGCGGATGTAGGGCCACACACCTGAAGAACCCAGCACAGCCAAGCTTCATGTCAGTTTCTACTACTTTGGAAGGTAACAAAATGTTCCTGAGATCCAGCAGGCAAATTACTTTCTTCTCCCTGTTTCCTGCACCTACTGCTTGGCATTCTGAAAGAATACACTTTTCCCTTCCCTTGCCTGACTTCTGAACCCTGTTGCTGAGCTTGTACCATGGTTCCCTGACTGCATCTCTTGCCCCATGCTGCGATTCTCCAGCTCCTCAGAACCTTCTGATTGGTAGCCACCTGACAGTCCCTTTGTACACTCCCTTTGCCCTGACCTGAGCATTCTGGATTTGTCTGCCTGTCTTATTCCTGGTGCACTTCTTGCCCTACCCACAGCTATATTTTAGCACGCCTGAATCTTCTGCCATAGTAGCTACCTCTGGGTACCTTGGTTGCATCTAGCCGAGTCCATCTTCCAGTGCACCATGCTGGACTCAGATTGGTGGCTTGTTACCTCTGTCCTCAAGTCAGTGGTGATGCTGTTGTATTCTGGCATAGATCTGCTCCTCTGTGCTAAAGCTTTGTTTACCAGCTCCACACCCTCTGGTGGCAACATCTTCCTTTTTGCCTATTTAACCTCCTATTCCATTTTAAAAACCAGCATGTTTGCATTTGGTATTTTCCTCTCTTTATTCCTACCCTTCTTCAAAGGCAGGATCAGCCTCAAATCAAATTTGTGTTCTCTGAACTTAGGAAACACACTGCTCCCCAAAATAATTACCTTTTCATCTGTGCCATTTCTCCAACTATACAAAGCCTAGAGCACTGATTCTTGAAGTGTGGTCCTGGGTCAGCGACAGATGCATTGCCTGGAAACTTGTTAGAAATGTAATTCCTCATGCCCTACCTCAGATGTATTAAACCAGAAACTCTGAAATAAGTACAGGGCTCTGAAATAAGCATGTTATGAGTCTGCTGATGTAGAGGACACTCAACTCCAAGGACGACTTGAGAAACATTCCCTATGTTTTGTTCTGATCTGTCTACTCCTCCTGTCACCCTATAAGTTTAGGACAGACACACCTAACTTCCATTTACTTTCTTTTTCTGAATCCCTTCTTTGTCCTTATGTGAGTCCCAAATTCCCAGTTGTTAGTCTGCACATTAATAAAATATTTCTGCTTGGTCAGACCCAGCTTGCCTACTGCTATAGGTCAAAGTCCCATTGAAATTGTACCGATGCCAGTGTTCACCCTATATGAAGCACATCTGGCCAGGTAACAATACAGCAGCATGCCTCCTGCTATTTTGTGACTAATATCTGGGCAGAGTTAGCCTGCAATGCAGAAGCTGACCCCATGTGGCAATTCATGCTTTGTCATGCCTCTGAACAATGGCATCTAGGGGAATGGATATTTAAGAAATACAGGAGGACAGGAAGGCTCTGCTGATTAAAGCTTTAATCACACTATTCCACCCTCCCCCAAGGGATCCTAAGCAATTGAGAACCAACTTAAGAAATAAATCAAAATATTTTCCTGGTAAAGTCAATACTCAGAGAGTTTTGGATCCCAGTGTCCTATTGAATATAAACTACCTCATCATAGTACTAGTAGATGCTTGGTTGAAACCAGCAAGAGGTATATAAAACCTAACAGCACCCCTGATATAAACAGATAATATAACTCCAGTCATTCTGCTTTTATGATCCTCTATCTGAAAGGCCAAGGCAAACTGTGTGCTAGGGCCTGAAAGACGTGTTTGTATATAATAGAGAAAATGCAAAGTACTTTGGATCATATATCAGGTTAACTGCAACACAGAGGAAATGTTTATTTCAAAGCCAAAGTTGACAGTTAATTTTGATAGGAAAAATACATCAGAGATCAATGCATACCTTTATGTGTTTCTTTTTCTCCATGTTTCATCCAAGATGCCTAATTTCCCTTTGGTGCATCCTATTCCCAGCCAGTCAGGTAGAATTTATTGTCTGAAGTTTGATAAAACATATCTCAAGGAATGATTGAGATGATTCTGTTAGTGCACATACTCTATCGGTGAGGCTGACTTGGGAGTGTGTTTCAAGGTCTCCACCCTTGGTGCACGTAGATGCAGGCACTTTCATGGTGTTGTATAACTGGGACAAGGAAGGCCTTGCATTTGCAAAACAAACAAACAGACAAAAAAACACAGAAGCAGTGGCAGAGAATGAGGTTCTGTTTCTGGCTCAGTAGTGCCAGGTGAGAAGCTATTCACCTCAACTGTGAACAGTGCTGCTCCAATCCTGCCCTGTCACCCCACAGGACATGCTGAATCTCTCCAGGGCATGCTCTGCAAATACCTACATCGAAACACATTTGATGGACTAAGGGGAGGACTTGCCAGTGGTCAACTTGTACAGGATTTCTATGTTGGAGGAGGGTTATTATTTGCCCAGAAGATTCTGGGAAATGAATTAGGAGGTCAGATAGTATTTATCTAAGATATGGATCCAGGTCTGAATTAGGTCACATATCTGAAGCCCAAGGGGAAAAGATGAAAGTTCTGTTTTCTCAAGGTTCTCAGTAAGAAGTGGAGCCCAGGTGAGAAGGAGCCAAGAGTGGAGGTAACCTCAAGCCCACTTCCACAGTGGCTCTGGCATGGCAAGGAAAATAGTGCCTGGCCAGCTCAACACAGCACCAGGAAAACACCTATGTCAAAACACCTAGAGTCTGTGCTGTTATGGAGGCCCTGGTAGGAAAGGAAATAGTGAGATGTCACCTTTTCATAGCCACCAATCAAGGAGAAAACAGGGAAAATTGACGTGAGTCCAAGACACTCAACAGAAATATTGCAAAGCAATGAGGTTTGGGGAGAGAATACTAACAGAAATGCACTATTAGTCTAAGGGAACCCCATGTCTATTCAAATACTGGTAAAGCTTGAGCTACCCAAGAAAACTAAGGTCTAGGAAGTCCTTTAGAAAGTCCATCTTGCCACTCTTTTCAGGTAATCTCTATGCACAAATCTTCTGGAAACTACTACTCCAGCATAAACTCCAAACCTTCATCCTGGCATTTCAGATCATGAAGTCTGAAGCCTGGAAGCCAATGATCTTCTCCATTTTCTGAACAGCACTTTGGTCATGTGCTGATCCCTATCGTGCCCTTGGGAGTGACTTCTCTCTGCCTCTCTGAACGTGCCTTATGGTCAAGGCCAGGTCAAACGCTGCCATTTCTTTGATGTTTTCTCTGATCACCTGGGCCTGCAGTGATCGTTTGCATTCAAAGTCTTCCTTAGTCTCATATTCCCTTCCTACATTATCCATACATTTAGCATACATCACCTTATTTGTTCTTAATCTTTTCACATATGTATTTTGTTCATCTGCACAGATGTATTGCATGGCCATTTATTTCCCCTCAGTCTCCTGCAGAGATTGACAAAGGAAGTTGGTAAGGATTTCTGCAGGATAGGCAATCCTTACTGATGATTCAGCATTGATATCTTGGTGTGGTTGTCTTGTTTCATTTTTGTTGAGACATGAGAGCAGAGCAGAAGGTCCCAGTAAACAACTTCTGGGCACATGAGCATGTGCTTCAGTAACTTGCCTCTCACTCATTCCTGCCCCTCCAGTGTCTACCCTGAGGACTCCATTTGCCAGTGCGTGGTGCAAACCACTTGCTAACCTTCTAAATGAAAACATGGTGTCCTGAGGTAGGAATAAAATAATCAGGTTTGCTTTCATTTCTGAAAATAAATTCCCTAAAGTCCAGACTTTTTAAATTAAGTCATATAATCATAGAGTTTCAGAGCAGTTGTATCACATCATCACCATTGCCATCTTTATCAATGAGCTAGGTTAACTTGGATTTGAATTCATAGTCTTATATTTGTGAGAACTGCCACCTTACATAAGTTGGTGATTCTTCTGACTTTTTTTCCTCCTCAGCAAATTGGTGATAATACTTCTTACTAGGAAAGTTACTGATAAAGTATCAAGAGTCATGACTAGCATACAATAGGCATTTAATACATGATAATTATACTTGTAATTACTATTATCAACCAACTAAACATATTGAGTGTATTCCTTATAATAGGTACCCAAGATATGAAAGCATTCTTATAAGTTGTCTTTCTCTCAAATACCACGGAAATCAGTTAGACATCACAAATATGGAAAATAATTAAATTTAAATTTGACCAAAGTTTGTTAAATCCTTCTTATGTGCCAGATACTAGGACAGATCCCAGCTACACAAACATGACACATATGCTGCCTACTCTTAAGGGGATGTCATTGCTACCAGGGAGATATACACAATTTGCAATGTGAAATATGAGTATATGTGATTCATGGATATCAGGGTCCTTTTGTCTACAAGTAATAACTTTGGAAAAGTTCAAACTGCCTCAAGCATTAAAGGCTATTCATAGTTTTTAATATTAATAAGTCAGCCTGGTTCAAGGCTACTAGTGTTACTATGGTTTAGATATTAGGTGTCCTCCAAAAGCTCATGTGTGCAAGAAGATTTGGAGATGATTTGAATTGATTATAAGAGTCTTAACCCAATCAATCAATGAATTAATCCCCTGAGGGGATTAACTGAATGGTAACTGAAGGCAGTTGGGTTGTGGCTGGAGGAGGTGGGCATTGGGAGGCATAGCTTTGGGGTGTATATTGTATCTGACAAGTGGAGTCTCTCTCTGCTCTCTGATCATCATGTGAGCCACTTTTCTCCACCACACTCTTCCACCATGATGATCTGCCTCTGCTCAGTCCCTAAGGAGTGGAGCTGGCTATGCATGGATTGAGACCTCTGAAACTGTGAGCCCCTAGAAAACTTTTCCTCCTCTAAAATTGTTCTTGTCAGGTCCTCGGGCACAGCAGTGGAAAAAGCTGACTAAAACAACCTGTAACATCTTAGCCTATGCAGAGCTAGTCATAAATTTATAAACTAAATGGCTGTATGTAGTAGACTCTCACACAGTAGAATTCAGGATTTGTGAATTAGTAGTTTAAAAGTGTCAGCAAGGACCCAAAGTTTTTTCTGTATTTCCTTTCTGCTGTCTACAGTGTTTTCTTTAACCTTGGCATTGCAGTTTGACTCATGATAATCTTAAAGCTCCATCTGTCTTTTTTGTGTCCTGGGAGATAGGAGGATAAGGAATGGACATGGGTGAGGGAGAGAGACTAGTCCTTTATTCTATCAGACCAACATACTCAGCCAGGAGTAATATTATGTGTGATTGCCTTAAGTTTGGGTCCTAAACCACTGATGATCATAGTGGCCTCAGACTAATCAGGGTACACATTTGAACCTAGTGTCAGTACCCTAAATTCCATGGTTGCTACACAAATTAGAGAGGGTGGATTATATTGGAAAGCCAGTCACAGTGTCCATAACTGGGCCAATGTGAAGTATTATAATATGAAAAAAATTGAACATATGGTTATACATTTTCCCTTGTATCAATAATCTTTATCCTGCACTATTTATGTCATAATGCTAAAAAATATTAATATCTTCCAGTCAATTACAATGACTGAATTATATTAATCCCTCAGTAAGAAAGTAGGTAGTGTCACAAGAATGATGGATAGGGGTTGGTCCTACTGACCTACTAGCCAAAGGAAGTTGGTCTTATTTTTATCAGTTGTTTTCCTAAACATTTCAGTATTTCATTTCAGTATTCTTGGTCAGAATACAAATAGGCCAACCATTAGATAGCCAATCGTCAATACTGAGAAATTAATTCTGGAAAGATTTAGTGTGTCTTGAAGGATAAATGGGACTTCACCCGGAAAAATAGGTGACAAGAAGAATTTCCTGGGCAGAGGGAACATTGCAAGTGCAGATAAAGAAGCATGAAATGATGTGATGTATTTGTGAGTCAGTGGATGCTTCAGGAATATTAAAACATTAGGAAAGTGATGGGTGAGGAATCCAGAAATAGAATTTAAGGGCGGAGTTGATCAGTTCCTTAGTGGGAAATAAGAGATACAGTAAGCGACTAATTTTTACCAAAAAGGAGAAAAAAAGGATGAAGAGGAGTAAAAAGTTCAGGAGTAGCTCACATAATTTCCTAACTGCTTGAAAAATCAGGCACTGAACATGAGCACAGGAAAGAAAAACAAAGCAGCGAGAGCAGCAGCCAAATGTCCAGAGATGATACCACTGTCCCCAGGGTACACTATGGTCCTGCACAGACACCACCATAAGAAGCTCTGTCACCACTGCTCCTAAAATGGACTGTGGTCATCACTGTCCCAACACTGTCCAGGCTTCTCCAGGTCATTCACTCTCAGCTCAAAGTTAGGGACAGTCATATGAGAGTCCCAATAAATTGAGGATCATCTACCAAGGAGAGCAATTTCACAAACGTGTAAAATATTTGTAATCAATTCTTTACTCAACAGAGGATGCTAATACTGACGACAAAAGTGAGAAGAGGACCTGGGGTGATAACAGTCACAGTATTCATCGCCACGTAATGAGCTGTTGCTTTATGCTTGGCCGATATTATTTCCATAATATAGATAAGAAAACTGCTTGGAGAGGGGCATGATGGATATGCCCGAGAAAGATCCTGTTTGTAGCTGCGTGGAGGACAGTTGGGAGTGTAGACAGAGCTTACAGACAGAGACCCACCCAAAAGAGAATGAAAGCTTAAAAGAGGAACAGAGACAGATTGGAGCAGTTCCCTCAAACTTGAATGTGCATTAGAACCATATGGGGGCCAGGTCGCTGAACTTGGACCCCAGATTGTCTGATTTGGCAGTCCTATCTGGGACCCGAGAATTTACAACTCTCACTAGTTCCAAGTTGATGCTGTGTTTTAAATTAAGTGGATTAAATGAACTTAAATTAATTGAAGGACTGAATCTCAAACTTCAGTAATATATGCTACTATTTTAATGAAATATGTTATCGAGACTACCAACACACCCCCTTTATTTTTATTATAATAGTACTTTAAAATATACAAATATAAAATTAGGTAGAAACTTAAGCTTCTAGCTAATACACAATGGTGAAACCTAAACCATATTTAAATTGAATATCAACAACACTATGAAATTAATAGTATTCAAATTAACATTAATTTTAATGTCACAGATCATATTAATCTGCTGAAATTAAATGACTGTTGTTGCATTTAAGAGAAAAAACATATCATCTCAAAACCAATTTCATTTTTAATGGGTTTCTGTAATATTTGTGTAAAGAATGACTATTTGCATAAGTATATTCTACAAAATGGTATTAAGAACTTCCAGGTCTGTTTCCAACCTTATGCTTAATCAAAACTCTGCCAGTGAGCGCCTTTATAATGACAGTTTTAATAAGATGTTTCTTAGTATCTCTGTGAAGCTGGTTTATTATGCATTCTAAGAAAATTTTGACATTGAAATCTGTATTAAATAGCTACCTTATGCAGTTATTGCTGAACCTAGGAACCTAAAATTTTTGTCATTATGTATTTACTCCTGTACTTCTGCTGCCGGTGATCTGGTAGAAGTTGATATAAGCATTGACCTGATCCTTGCCAATCTGTAATTCACACCACAAATATGGAACTGAATGCCAGTACACATGTGCCATTAACCCTGCAGTTCAGCATTTCTTACTACCACGTGTGGGCTGATTCCATTCTACTTTTGCTTTTCTCTTCTCCCACTACTGCAAACTCTTATTTATAAAGCATTTTACTTCATTTGCATTATTCAGAATTGTTCTCTGAGGCAATGATTCTAATGAAAGGAATTTATGAAGAAGTGAAAAACCAAGTAGAGAAATTGAGAAATAGGACCAGCCAGTGAGGGTGTAGTACCAAGGGAAGTCCTACAGAGGATATTTGGCTTACTCCTGCAGAGAAGCTCTGAGCCCAAGTCTGTAACACCCAGACTTCTCCTGCCTAAGGACAAGGGAGCTTAAACATACTCATACGCTTATTGCACCCATTAGTCATTCATTGGATAAAGGCTGTCCTTAAAGACAAATTATAAAGCGCTTCAGGAAAGCAGTCTCTGGCAGTCAAGGGCAACCTTTTGAAATAGATATACAGGTATTGGCCGTTGGTTATAGAAGCAGGCCATCAATCAGTGTGCATGGAGATGGTGAAGGGGATATGGACAGAGGACTCACACTGTCAACCATGACGTCCCAGGATACTATTTGGCCTTTACTTGTGAATTCGATAGCTTAATGTCTTTTAGCTCCAAATTCACCTCTTTTCTCTCTTTTTTTTTTTTTTTTTTTTCCTTGCTTTGTGACACTGGAGCAGAACCCTGTGAGCATATCTCTATCCCCAGCTGAATTCATGTTATGTTTTGTCAATAGAGAACACTAGAGAAACATTAAGCACAGCAAGAGGAAGAGGCTGGGAGCCCTGGTTTCAGCATGCTGCTTTGTAGTCCATTAGGAATGAGAGGCCCAGTAGAACTAACTCATCAATAGCCCTCAGCAACAGCTGTGGCCTACATGACAAATTTCCCCAAGCATCCAGTAAACTGTACCTGCAGATCAGCCCAGGCCACTCATCCTTTCAGCAAATTTCTCAGCCACTTAGTGGGCCATTCCTGTGAACCCACTCCAGTCTACTCCTTCTGGCCAGCTTCTTGGCTACCAGCAGGCTATACATTTCTGTGGCATCCATACTATCTACAGTGAAGCCTGAGTCTTAGCCTTGGATTAGTTCTTCTAAGTACATAATTTCTTTCTTGTTTACTTTCAGTTCTACAGGTCGTAGCTTCTTTGCATTTGCTGTCTGTGTCATTTAGAATCCTCTATTACTCCTTTTGGCAGTTAACACATATTAGCAGTTAAAAATTTCTTAAGTTCTTAATAAAAGACATTCTAATTGGGGTAAGATGAAATCTTAAGGTGGTTTTGATTTGCATTTCTCTTGTAACGAGTGATGTTGAACATTTTTTCATAAATCTGTTGATTGCTTGTAGATCTTCCTCTGTAAAGTGAGATCAGCCAATCCCAAAAATCCAAAGGGCCGAATGGTCTCTCTGATAAATGAATGATGATGCATAATGTGGGGGGGAAGGGTGGCAAGAATGGAGGTAGGATAGATAGCATAGAGGGAAGGGAGGGGTGGGGGTGGGGTGGGGGGTAAAAATAATAACAGAAAGTGTGACAGATACCATTGCCCTGTGTACATGCATGAACACACAGATGGTGTGACTCTACTTTGTGTACAACCAGTGAAAAAATAGCTGTACTCCATTTGTGTTCAATGAATCAATAAGTAAATAAAAAAAAATTTCTTAAGTTTTTTACCCTCATCAAATTGCTGATGTGATTTTATCTTCTGATGGGACCCTGACAGATAATGAGAGATGGCATTGAAATTACATGATGCTTATTCACAAAACTGCATCAAGTTATACAGCATAAATTTAAAAATACAGGAATTTTTTAATCCATAAGGATATGGCCAATCGTTTTTAGAATTATAGAATCAGTTTGATTATCCAGTGATCTCAATTTTTCCTTGATAACCAATTATATTTTAGCATTCAAGGAAAGAGCACAATGAAAGAATATGGCATTTTGCTTTGGAACACTGGGTGGTTGGTGATTGTATCAGGTCGGTGTTGTAAGCAAATGCTGAAATAGAATCAAAAGTGAAAGGAATGAATTTATGGGTGAGAGAAATGAGGAGGAGGCAGACAAAGGCCTCGAATCATGATACAGGTCCTGTAAAAGGAGTGAGGCAGGAAAGAGGAGAGACTAGAGAGTGCATCAGTGCTCAGCACATCTCTGAGAAAGTCTTGACTTGTCCAACAGGGAGCCCTGGTACACAGATTGCCTGTAGATGAGGTAATCTTTAAGCATGTTTCTGCTTAAAACCCACCAATGTCATTTTGTCTGATGCAAAATAAAACCTCAACTCTTTTTGTGGCTTGGAAGGTCCTACACAATGAGTCTCCTCATCTTCCTCATGTTATCTCCCACGTTCTTTTGCTCACCCGCCCCTCTAAACCACACCACTGATCCTTGAGCACCCAAGCCCACTCTTGCCTCAGAGCCTCTGCCTTTGTTGTTCTCAAAGTCTGAAATGTTCCTCCCTGAGATTCTGGCATAGCTTGCTCACTCATTTTCTTCAGGTCTCCTCTCAAATATACCTTTTCAGGAAGGCTCTCCCTGGCAACTCCATTAATATAACACCTCCCCATAATTCTCTGTCCCCTTACAGTGATGTAGTTTGCATATTTTCACTCCCTATTAAATGGCATACTGTTTATATGTTCCATGTCTGTATCTTCCCACTAAACAAAATCTCCATGAAAACAAAGACTTGTTTCCTACTTTCTGCCCAGCAACCAGAACAGTTTCTGACACATAGTAGACACTTAATAAGCATTTGTTGGATACATGCATGAATAAGTTAATTAATTGAGTTAGAGAGTCAGGCAAGGACCAGATCAGATGCAAATCTGTGGTCCAAGATAAGGATTATTCCAAAAGCAAATCATTTTGAAGTAACCAGAATGACATGATCAGACTGATGTGTTAATGGCCTCATGTGATTGGGGGAGAAATGTGGAGTTCAGAGCAGTTAAATAGAAGGTGATTTTGAAAATCCTGGAGAAAGATATGATGGCTTGGCCATGGGATTGTGACACGGAACTAAAGGAATGTGAACATACTTGATGGGTATTGAAGAGGGTAAATCAATTGTGAAACATTAGCTATTGAAGGATTAAGAGAAAGAAGATAATAGGTCGGACCACAGAGCAGAATAGAAACAGAACACTGGAAACAGTGAGAATTACATGAATGACCATGAAATCATTCCTGACCATGTACAGTTTAACATCAAGGAGGCAGATGGACATTAATGTCTGGAGCTCAGAGGAGAAATCCGAGCTGATGATATAAGTTTATAAGCCATCTGCATATAGATAGTTACTGAAGCCTTAGGCACAAGCAAAATTGCTTAGGGAGAGAGTAGGGAATCAAAGAATAGAATGTCTACTAATGAGCCTTGAAGAATTCCAGTATTTAATAACTAAGCAAAGGATTTTGATTTTTCAAAGGAGACAGAGGAGGGACCAGCACATAAGTAGGAAAAAAAACAAAATCTAAGACTAGTGTATCATGAAAATCAAGGGAAGAGAGTATTTCAAGAATGAAAATGTAAAAGTCTACTATTAATATTAAAGAAAGTCTGATTGTAGTCAGCAGTATGGAATCAACCAGAATCTCTAGTGAGACATTTAATGGATAGTGAGCTGAACATGGCTTGGAGAGCAAGTTGAAAGGAAATGAAGTTAACAAATGGAGACAAACCTTTCAAAAGGTTTGGAATGCCTGGTTACAGGTAAAGTGTTTAAGCACATTCATCTTTCCCACTAACTACAACTGAAAACAAGATAACACATAAAGCAACTATTAGAAGACTGAGATGTTGATGAAAGTCAGTAGACCAGATAAGGATTTCAATAATTGAGGAATGACCAGGAAAAGAAATTGAACAGATATACAGATAGCAATAAAAGCACATTCTAAGATGCTGAATGTCATTAGTTATTAGGGAAATTCAAATTAAATCCACAATGAATTGCCATTAACATCTATTAGAAGGCCAAAATTAAAAACACTGACAATGGGCTGGGGATATAGCTCAGTTGGTAGTGCTTACCTCACAAGCACAGGGCCCTGGGTTCAGTCCCCAGCACCAAAAACAAAACAAACAAAAAAACGAACAAACAAATGTAAACCAAAATACTAACAATACCAGTGATGGCAAGAATACAGACTGTCAGGAGCTCTCATACATGGCTAGTGGGAATGTAAAATGGTCACTATGAAAAATAATTTGACAGTTTCTTATGGAGTTGAATATATACTATCCTGTACAATACAGCAATCTCACTTCTAGGTGCTTATTTTAGAGAAATAAAACCTTATGTTCACTCAAAAACCTATGTGCAAATGTGCATAATGGCATTTTTCAGAATTGCCACAAACTAGAAACAATTAAAATGTCTTTTAATTGGTTGAATGATAAACAAACATGTACACAACCCAGTACTATTCAGTGGCCTCCCCGCAGAATAACATGGTTACTCTGATTCACTTCTGGTTAATGGAACTCTAAGCCCCTGCCAAAATACAGTTGTTCTGATACTCTCTAATTATCCATGAAAACAACCTTGCACTATCCCTTAGGGCAGAAAATGCCGTTTATGTTTTTGGGGGTCTTTTGTTTGTTTTGTTTTCTGTTTGAGTCAAGGAAATTATGTGACTAAAAACAACTATTTCCAAATATTTTATTTGGAGCCATTGAGTCCATTTTATTGTTGAAACAGACTAACGCAAGTTTAGTCAGAGTATAAATAGGATGTGGGGAGGAGATCACTATTGGAAACAACTGGTGGGACCAGTCTAACTTGTGCCTGGACCAGGCAGCCCAGTGTAGGGTATGTGGCCAGCTCCCACAGCCTGTATCTAGACACATCACCGGGTCTCATCTTATGTGTAGTAGGAACCCACCTTGTGGTTATACCCCTTATTTTTCTTTCATCTCTGGAATCTATTACAAGATCCTTCTACATGTGTCTTCAGTTTGCACTGACCTCTTAGACTACACTACTTCTATAAACTAGGCAATTCTTTCTCTGGTCCACCTGGGATCAAGCACCAGCCCAGGACTATATAACTTAATGAGCTGACTATTGGTTCTGAATTCTGTAAAAAGAAATCAGACCATCCAACTGGAGAAAATGACCTTGGCATATGACTTAAAGGAAGGAGAGATCAGGCTTCCTGGACACAGGAATGAAGTCATTCCAAGAAATTAAGATAGCATGTGCATAGACTTCAGAATACAAGACAGGGGAGAGGACAAAAACCTACATGGCCTAAGTCCTAAAGCACAGCATCATGAAACATGCTGTACAGAAAAATTACCAAATGTTCAGACTCATGTGCTACAACCTCTGCTTCAGTCAGAATGCCTAATATTTCAAAGTTCAACCTTCCAGTGCAGAGACATCAGTTAAATAATGAACTTTCAATAACAGCACAAAATGTCATCGGGTTAACAGACAATTGTGCCATTTTATCCTGCACGTGCTAAATAAATCCATTTGGTATTGATCTTTGCAGCTAAGTTTCAGCCCTAATGCAATTTTGGCCGCCAAAGCAGAGTAAACAGATAGTTCCTGGAAGAACCTAAACATGTTATTTTTTACTCATCCAATGAGTCCTATATAGATTACTAGGCAACCTAATCCATTGGGTGTTTCATTATGAAAGGTACCAGCTTGGAGGTCTACCATGTGCACCTGAAGCCAAGCTACAGGGACTGAATATCAATGACAATGTAGGAAACTCCAAAGGAAAAAATGTACATAGGATACAGGTTAGGTTCTGGCAGATTTTGGATTTACGATTGCTGCTGCTATGGTGAAGATAACAAGGAAGATTTCTTATCCCAAAGAAATTGGCATATGATGCTCAGTCTGGGCAGATGTAATTTCATGGGCAGCAGACACATTCTGGTCAACCGCCAAGCACACTGGCCTGTGTCAGGATGACTTAGCAATGACCAGAGCTTGAGAAGTGTGGGGACCAGGTCCATGTATACCACAGCTTCAGTTGTCTCCAGGTTATTCTTATACCAGGAGCACTTCTAGATTCAGTATTCACATTTCACTTGGACTTGAGCAATAGGGAGTCTTTTCTGGACCCATGCTTAGACCATTGTTCTCAAATGGTTCCCAGACAACAGCATCAGCATTACCTAAGAACTTGTTAGAAATAAAAATTCTTAGCTCCTAACCAAAACCAGCTGAATCAGAAATCCAGTGCATTTTAATAAACCTTCTAGATAATTCTGATTAATCTCAAAGATTGAGACCACAACTTTAGAGGCCCTCGTCTAGTCCTAACAGTGTTCCTCCCTATTGAGAGGAAGGAGTCCACTGAGGGGAGAGGTCACATTTTCCCACTTTCAGACCTCTGTCTTGGCACCTGGAACCCCAGAAGTCCCTGCCTATGTGGCCTCAAGCTCTCTTTCAGGGTCAGTCTTGCCAGGGTCTATCCTGCAAATCAGCCTTGCCTCAGGTCTGAGGCCTGGCAGAGAAGAAGCTGGGCATGGAGGGGTCATATGTCTGTCCACAGTTGTGTGCACAAGGCACCATCTGGTGTTGGAGTTAAGGATGAAAAGCTAAGGGAGCTTGTCTGTGACCAGGGAAGGGGCAAGTGACCCATAGTCCCTGTGCTGTTCCTTATACGGTACAGGACTCTGATGGTCTGAGAGCTCCAAATTTGAACCTAGTCATCCAGGTTAATATGTAGAGAAGCTTTTCAAGGTAGAAAGGATAAAATATAATTGATTAATAAATTATGAGATCAATTTATATCTTTCAAATATTTAGGACTCTGATATTGTTGAAAGTAAACTGGTACACTATAAACAAAAATTTTAGGGTTTATTTGAGCAAAGAACAATTCATGAAATGGGAAGTACCTAACCAAAAGAGGTTCAGGCTTTTAAAGGTTGCATGCAAAGTGTAGTAAAGAAAATATTTTGTTGGCTACAGTTATGCAGTTACCTTTCTTGGATTCATGGCCCTGGAGACTCCTTTGTTATATAAGTTTGTTGACTATTTCTGATTGGTTGACCTTATGCTTCTTTAAATATAAACACTTAACAAGAAATGACCCAAGTTTCACTTCTGTTTGCAATCCCAGCAAGGTCAGGGTGACTTTCAAGACCTAACTGGTCTTGTCTACTCAGGGATGTCTCAGGGTTAGTCTCCATTTTAATTTGCTTCAATAATATGAAAGTCTTTATTTGTGCACTTTCCCTAGACCTTGCAAAAGTTAAGGGTAGACCTGTATACTCTACCTATTTGCTCATCTATTGCTTAAACATGGGGCCTTAGCTGGAATGCCTTGTCTTTGCAGAAGACTCCCCAATCCCTAATCTGTGTTCTGATTAGTAGCATTTGGATTGTGCATCCAAGTCTCTCTATAATTCCTTACTCTGTGACTTGTAAATTGCACTATCATCTCTTATTTTATTATATGCCTGTTTTCCCTAATGAACTATAAAGTCCAAGATGGCCTGTGTTCTATCTAGCACATAGCATGTTATCTGGCATACAGTTTTCCCAATAAATAAATAATGAGTGAGTGAATTATAATAATACCAAGAATGGCAAACTTAATGTAGCCCTTACTAGGTGACAACCAGTACCCTAAGTATTTTGCATATGTTAATAAATTTAATCCAATGACAGATATTACAATTATCTCTCTTTTTAAAATAAAGGAAGTCCAGATGATTAAGTACCATCCATAGTCACACAAATAGTGAGATCAAGATTCAGACTGAAGGAAAAAATGAATTATCTAGATTCTCAATCAGTGAATGAATGGAAGAATAGGCAGAATCATGTAATATTCTAAGGAATGCTAGATACTGGTGTCAGACAGTTTAGATTAGAATCTTGGCTCCATCTCTTGAGACAA
This sequence comes from Glaucomys volans, assembly GCA_020662805.1. Classification (NCBI taxonomy): domain Eukaryota; kingdom Metazoa; phylum Chordata; class Mammalia; order Rodentia; family Sciuridae; genus Glaucomys; species Glaucomys volans. The sequence goes on from JAJEJO010051406.1 coordinate 74,348, forward strand.
TCTCTGTGTCCTTGGCACATTATTTAATGATTCTGAGCTTCAGTCTGCATTTTTTGTTAGTGTGAATAACAAACCCTTCCTCTTACAGTTATTGTGAAGATGAAGTTAGAAAATTCATCAATTCAACTATTGGATGAGTATCTACCATGTTCCACATATTCAAACTGGATGGTGGTTCACAAAGAAGTTAGGGTCAATTTTCACAGACTCAGATACACAGTATGCACCCACTAATTCTGAAATCAAAGGCACCTATTATATCCCACCCTTTTCTGACTATCCCCTCTCCTGTTTGGTGAAAACAGAAAGCAGTGGAGAAGAGAGGTACACTATATGCCTGGGTAAAAGCAAGGTGTCCCTCAGAGTAGCCTGAGTTACATCTTGAAGAAGAGACTAAGCCTCTGTTGTGTGAGGGGCCTGCACTGGGCCCAAAGGAAAGGGAAATTGCAAGCAAATTAGTCTGGTCATTGGTGGAAGCACAGAGAATGCCAATGATTTGAAACTAATTCTACAAACACTTTTTGGATTATGATTTGTAATAATGATGATATATTGAAGAAAAACTCACTGAATAGTTCATTTTAAACATCCTGAATCAGGAGTCTTGCCTTATTTACTTTTGTAACATTACCAAGTTCTAAAAGCATAGTTATGGTAGAAACAATTACAGTAAAAATCATAATGTTAAGTGACTTTCACTGAGCATTTATACTCTACTAAGCACTGTAACAAATGCTTCACAAATCTCGCCTGATATTTACCACATCAAATTGGGGAGCACATACTTTTACTATATTTTATTTCAAAATGAGAAACTGATTCTCACACATTTTAAACATTCACACTCATGCTGCCTTTAGCAATGTTTAGTACTTGGTAAGATTACAAAAAGGAAATAAGACAAGGCCCCTCACTGCAAGGTATTTAAGATAATTTATTCTTTGGATTTTCCTCTTGTAGTTACCATGAGATTCAAACCAAAATGTATGATCTCACACAATACTGCCTCTCTAAAGGGTGAAGACGACATACTATTAGTTAAGAATCAACTTAAGCTCTCTAGATCTCAGTCTAGTCATGTATAATATTGATCTAAATTGAATCTACCCCATAGGACCATTGTAAATACTCAATAAACTAATTCATATATAGCTCTTATTATAGTATCTGATGCATAATAAATAAGGTTGTATCTATTACTATCTCTAGACATACCACACTAGAGAAATTACAACCTCTCTGTATGTTTCTAAGTATTTGCTATTTAAATAAGTATCTCCCTATATATATACATTTATATGTACCTACATATATAAATGTAGAGACTAGCTAGAAAAGGATAATAAAAGCAAAACATATGGAATTACAACTGAATCAAGATGATAAAAACTCTAATATTGTGATTTTTACCTTGAAGAGAATTAATTAAATTAAGTCATGTGAGAAACCACTGCTCAAAACTACCAACACATTACCATAATTCAATTTTTTGCCTCTATTTATGAATCAGCTCCCTGATCAATCCAAAAGCCACCTCCCTCATGTCTAGTGCTTTGTACTTTTGAAAGGTTATTTGTAGGCATCATCTCACTTGATCTTCATGTGATCTCACTTGAAGATGGTCACCACCTGTGAGTGGGTCACACCAGTTGTACCCCATTCTTGACAAAGAAACCTGAACCCTCAAAAGGAGAAGTGACTTGCAGCAGATAATATGTCAAGTAGATGATCTGCGATTAATCCAGATCACTAAGGTCCTCATCTACTCTTCAAACCAGACTATATTTCTGAAATTGCAAAGGACATTGCTGGCCTGTTTGCAACCAATAAAACAAGGAAATGGCACAAACTCTTGTATGAAGAATTAGAGGTGATTAAATTTGTACAGGCCAACTCAGTTCCAAAGTTTGAAGGCTCTTGGGAACTTTGCCCCCTACCCTCTGACTGTGGCTAGCTCCTTGTGGAAGCAACTATCCACACAGCCAGGGTAGAGCCGAGAAGAGTGAAAGGGACATGAGCCTACAAGGATTATGTACCCAACCGTGCATGGCATGGACAGGGACAATATCCTCTTTTATGAAAGAAAAATTGACTCTTGCCTTTTAAAATAGGCTTGACAATCCCTACCAGTCTCCATTTGTTCTTACACAGAACTTATCTGTTGTAAATATTCAGTCACACGGGTTGGCTAAAATAAAATTACAGCTTGTATTGATGAAAGCTCTCTCAAGGCACTCTGTAGGGTGAAGGTGAAGACATCATAAGGAAGCAAGTAATCAATAAGAGTTCACACTTTCCACATTTGGAGAAAAGTCCTACTTGTATTCAAAATAACAATAATTTGCTAGGGGATGTGGTGACCTCAATTATTGTAATACTGAGATTGTGTCCATGTGCTTATTCATGATGAACACAATATGTAAAACAGAGGAAACCCCCAACTGAAAACATTATTTTTAAGAATTCAGTACATTCAACATAATTCCTTCATACCTTTATCACAAATTATGCTTTATTAGTAAAAACAAAAGAGAAAAGCTCTACAATACAAAAATAAGTTGTTTTCTCACATTCCCTTCCTGTTCTGTCCTTTAGTGTACATAATGTTTCAGGACTAAAATTTCAGCTTATGCTTCTTTAATTTATGAACAGATTACGATAGCTTCCACATTCTTGTCTTTGCATATCCTGCCCTCTCTAAATGGAACATTCCATCCTTTCTCCAACGGTTCTCTTGCTCCTATGCTTGAAAAACCTCCCCTGACTTCTCCTTAAAAAGCTATGAAATCCTTCTTTGAATTCCATGATTTTGTATATATAGCACAGGGATGTGTTTTCCAAACCAGGTTTCCAGTCCTACCTCTGATACCATTGGAAGTGTTCCTGACATCTTTGTCCTGTGTTGTCAGCTGCCTTCAAATGCTGCCTTTTGATCATCGTTATCTTCAGTATGAGTTTTAGTCAGCTTTTTCACTGCTGTGACCAAAAGACATGACAAGAACAATGAGAGGAGGAAAAGTTTATTTGGGGACCTCATGGTTTCATGGCTCATAGATAACAGACTCCATTCTTTAGAACCCAAGGAGAGTCAGAACATCATAGTAGAAGAGTGTGGCAGAGAAAAGCATCTGGGGACGTGGCACCAGGAAGCAGAAAGTTCCACTCAACAAGGACAAAATATATACACCAAGGGTACACCTCCCAGGGACCCACCTGCTCCAGTGAAAACTTATAGTTGCCACTCAGTTAATCCCTATCAGTGGATTAGTGCACTGAATAGATTAAGACTCTTATAACCCAATCATTTCACCTCTAGGCTTTTAACATTGTCTCACACTTGAGCTTTTAGATTTCTCACACATCAAAACCATAACAAAATGGGAATCATGTCTGTGTTTGCTGCTCCAAAGTTCTCATATTTAATCAGAAGTGTAAGATAGGGAACTGAAAATGGCCATGAGCAAGCATGCCCAGAATTTGAAAGACATCAAGAGGCAAGAGAGTCTGGATCTCTGTCCTAAAACAAAAAAACAACCATTGTGAGCAATAGTTGTGTGTTCTGGGTGAAGACTTACTGAGCACCTTCATTAGCAAAGGAATGAATGAGCTAAAATGATAGAGAGGATGCAGACTAACTAGAATCAAAAGAAACATTTATCGAGAGATGTCACATATGTATACCCAGGAATTACCTAAGGACAATTATTGTATCAAGAGAGTTGTCAAATCAGAGTTTAGAAAATCAGTATGAACACCATGTCTAGGTATGAAGGAAAAAAACATAGGGACTGGTTAAAAGTTGAAACTGTGGACTGGAAAGAAGTCAAGTAATTCACTACCAGGACACTGTGAGGAAGGTAAAGGCCCTTTTCAGGCAATGCCAGTTTGGTATGAAAAGAGGGAAATTGAGAGACTTTCAAGATGGTAGACCGGAGGAGGTTGTTTTCCTGGTTGCTCCATGGTGTGAAACCAGGCACACAAATAGGCAGCTTCGCAGCAAGGTGGGTGAGCAAAAAAAACAGGGAGTAATTTACTTCAATTTGAAACTGGACATTCAAAATAGATTGGGGGCTCAGGAGGTTGGATATAATAAAATAAGGAAGAAATCCCCAGAAGTACCAGCCAGAGCAGTCCCTCCATGAGCAAAGTGGAGGGATAAGGGAATTAAAGGAACCCATATTTTTAGGAGACCTGAGGTATGCCTGAGTATGGACTGTTCGGAGATCAAGGACATTGCCCAAATAAACTGAGAGGTGCGCTGCACAATATCCTTGTGCAGGAAAGAAGCTGACATCTCACCAGGTTGCTTGTGGAGGACAAAGGAAGGAACCATTTTGCAGCTCGCATGGGGGCTGGCAGCTGAGGGAACTGAATCCTGCCAAACCCAAGTTAGACCCAAATACAGGCCCAGTAAACACACACTACATGACAGAAAGTGTGCTTAAGTGACAAGGATAAAATCAAATGTGGAGAGAGGTTTATACAGGGAACAACTGGTCATGAAAACCCACCAGGCTCTACCCCTTTCCCTCCAATCTGGCTGCTTGCAGGACTGGCCAGGAGACACAAATCTGGCCAAAACTTTGGAAAGGTGGGGATGGGAGACTGAATTTGGAGACTAAACCCAAGACTAGGAAACATGGGAATTGCAGCAGATGTAGGGGACTAACAATTGGCTCCTCCACATGAGTGGAACCCAGGGCAGATCCCTTGGGGTATAGTCTTCCAGCATGGACAAGAAATTACTGGCCCCTGGAAGTTCACTGATTTAAAATTCCAGAACATTTGGCATTTATTGAAAAGCCTGAAGCCCACCTAAGCCTAAACCCTGCTCCCAGGGAATTCCACCTGTCCCACTCCAGCAATTCAGAGAGTGAAGCGTCACGATCTAGATGACCTTACTTAAAACTGCTGAGAAGAGAAACTGAGAATCTTTTGAACTCCAGTGAAAATAATTCTTTAACTTTTCATCAAGATTTTTTTCTTTTTCCCTTTTTTTATGTCTTTTCTCTGCTTAATTGTGACAAATGGTATCTGGACATTTACACATATTTATATTTGGTTTTCTTAACTCATTTCTAGCATTTTTGAAGCCAGTTATTTGTCATGGATCAGTTTTTTGAAAATTAGGTTGTTTGATTAGTACATTTTAGTGTTGTTTTTATTCTTTCATTTCTATTTTTATTTCTAAGTTTTTTTCAATTTCTACTTTATATATTTTCTCTTGCCTTTCAGTTCCTCTTGATTCTCTTTCTCTCTTTTCTTCAGCTAAGAGTCAATATCTATTGTTTCCTTTTTCACTGTTCTTTTAACTTTTTTACTTCTATCTTCTCTTCTCCTTCCACATAATTATCACATCCTAATTTCTGTTCTCTCCAAGTCCAATATTTGAAATTGTTAACCCTTTTGCAAACTTGTTGTTTTTATTGTAAGCAATAACTGATCATATCATTTCTGTTTATTGTGATAATTGACATTGTAGATGTCATAGTAGGAAACATTTGGTTTAATGCTGTATATTGTTTGTATTGGTTGTTGTTATTATTTGTATCCTTTGAAACAGTGAGGTACTAGAAAACTTCAGAGACACAAGTCCACAGGGTAGAAACTCTACTGTCTCAGATACATAATGTTGGATGGGTAGACATGCAAACACATGAAAAAGCAAAGGAACAAAACACCCCAAACAAACCAAGATACTCAAATAACATAATCCATTGACATCACAGTGGAAGAAATGACAGAGGAGTTTAGAATGTGCGTAGTTAAACTGATCTGAGAAATATAGAATCATATAAGGAGTGAAATCAGAGAGAAAGTACAGGAAGAAAAAGATCACTTCAGTGAAGAGATAGATTCTGAAAAAAAAAAACCAGCAGAAATCCTCAAAACGATGGATTCAATAAAACAAATTAAAAATTCAATTGAAAACATCACCAACAAACTAGATCACTTGGAAGACAGAGTTTCAGGAAATGAAAACAAAATATATAATCTTGAAAACAAAGTTAACCATGGAGAAAAGATGTTAAGAGACCATAAACAGAACTTCCAAGAAATATGGGATGATCTGAAAAGACCCAATTTAAGATTTATTGGGATAGATGAAAGTGCAAACAGAAAAACAAAAGGAATGCACAACATTTTTAATGAAATAATATCAGAAAATGTCCCAAACCTTTAGAATGGAATGGAAAATCATATACTGGAAGCTTGCAAGACCCCAAATATACAAAATTACAACAGACCCACACCAAGGCACATTATAATGAAAATGCCTAACAGACAGAATTAAGATAGATTTTAAAGGCTGCCAGGAAAAGGCAACAGGTAACATTGAGAGAAACCAATCCAAATCTCAGCTGATCTCTCAACCCAGACCCTCAAAGCTAGTAGATCTTGGAATAATATATGCCAAGCACTGAAAAAAAATGGATGCCAGCCAAGAATACCATACCCAGAAAAATTAAGCTTCAATATTGATGATGAAATAAAAACGTTCCATGATAAACAAAAGTTAAAAGAATTCACCACTAGAAAAAGCCTGCACTACAAAACAAACTCATTAACATACTTCATGAAGCAGAAATGAAAAATAAAAGTGAAAACCAGCAAAGGGGGAAACTACATTAAAGGAATAGTAAATGAATGGAGAAACTAATTCAAATTTAAAACCAAATACATCAAAATGACACGGAATAAAAATCATATCTCAATAATAACATTGAATATAAATGGACTAAGCTCATCAATCAAAAGATACAGATTGGCAGATTGGATTAAAAATCAAAACTTAACAATATGCTGTCTTTAAGACACTCACCTCATATGCAAAAAAATCCACAGACTGAAGTTAAAGGATGGAAAAAAATACCATTCACATGGATCTTGGAAACAGGTAGGAGTTTCTATCCTCATGTCAAATAATGTGGACTTCAAGCCAAAGTCAATCAGGAAGGACAAAGAAGGACATTTCATACCGTTTAAGGGAATTATAAATCAACAAGACTAACAATCCTAAATATTTCTGCCCTAAACAATGGAGCACCAATGTATATGAAACAAAGCCTTCTGAATTTCAAGAAGCAAACAGACCACAACACCATAATACTGGGTGACTTTAACACACTGCTCTCACCAAACAAAAACTAAATAAAGATACTACAGAACTAAACAATGCAATCAATTATTTAGATTGAATGGACATTTATAGAATACTTCATCCACCATCTAATGAATACACTTTCTTCTCAAGAGCACGTGGATCCTTCTGTAAAATAGACCATATGTTATGCCACAAAGCAACTCTCAGCAAATGCAAAAAAATAGAAATACTACCCTGCATTCTATCAGATTATAATGGAATGAAACTAGAAATCAACAATAAAATTAAAAAACAGAAGCTACTCCAACACCTGAAGACTAAATAGCATGGTATTGAATGATGAATGGATAACAGAAGAAATCAGGGAGGAAATAAAAAATACTTAGAGGTAAATGAGAACACTGATGCAACATATCAAAATTTCTGGGACACCAAGAAGGCAGGACTAAGAGGAAAGTTCATGGCATTGAGCTCATACATTAAAGAAATACAAAGTCAATAAAAAAATGATCTAACATTACATCTCAAAGCCCTAGAAAAATAACAAATCAACACCAAAAGTAGAGCAGAAATCAATGAAATTGAAAAAAAAAAAAACAATTAAAAAATGGACCAAACAAAAAGGTGTTTTTTTAAAACATGAATAAAATTGGTAAACACTTAGCCAAGTTAACAAAGAGAGAGAAAACTTGAATTAAAAAAATTCACAATCAAAAAAGAAACATCACAACAGATGAAATACAGATGATAATCAGAACCTATTTTGAAAATTTATACTCTAATAAAATAGAAATCCTGAAGACATCAACAAAATTCGAGAGACATATGACCTACCCAAATTGAATCAGGAGGACATAGAAAATTTAAAGTGATAAATTTCAAGCAATGAAATTGAAGACACCATAAAAAGCCTACCAAGAAAGAAAATCTCAGGACCAGACGATTCTCAGCTGAGATCTACCAGACCTTCAAAGAAGAATTAACACCAATGCAATTGGAATTGCATTGAATTTGTACAGCGCTTTTGGTAGTATGGCCATTTTGACAATATTAATTCTGCCTATCCAAGAACATGGGAGATCTTTCCATCTTCTCAGATTTTCTTTAATTTTTTTCTTTAGTGTTCTATAGTTCTCATTGTAGAGGTCTTTCACTTCTTTTGTTAGATTGATTCCCAAGTATTTTATTTTTCTTGAGGCTATTGTAAATGGTATAGTTTTCCTAATTTCTCTCTCAGAGGATGCATCACTTACAAATAAAAATACATTCAATTTATGAGCATTAATTTTATATCCTGCTACTTTACTGAATTCATTTATGAGTTCTAGAAGTTTTCTGGTGGAATTTTTAGGGTCTTCTAATTAGAGAATCAAGTCATCAGCAAATAGGGATAGTTTGAGCTCTTCTTTTCCTATTCGTATTCCTCTAATTTCTTTGATCTGTCTAATTGCCCTGGTTACAGTTTCAAGGACAAATATATTTTTTTTAAAAAAAAGAGGGATATTGAAACTTTCAAATGTGCTTACAAGGTTATACAGAAGATGCTAAATGTATTTTCCATCCCATTCCCAAATGATTTCTGAAGGTAGTCTTTCTAGATCTCTACATCCTAGATATTAATGTTTTAAACACTGGAATACATACAATCATGATAGTGAGGAGAGGGAAACAGACATAAATTTAGTTTCTATGATATTAAAATCCATCTCCATCAGCACTGGTAATGGGAAATTTATTAAGTAGGAATGTGCTTGCTTCCTCCCAGAAACATACTGGTACATCCTTCCTCCCGGAAAACAATTTCTTTTCCCCAAAATAATTACTGATGTAGAGTGCTGTTTTAGTCAGCTTCTTCACTGATGACAGAACAATTTTAGGGGAGGAAAAGGTTATATAGAGGGCTCGAGGTTTTAGAGGTCTCAGTCCATAGACAGCTGGCTCCATTCCTTGGGGCTTGAAGAGAAGTAGAACATCAAATGGAAGAATGTAGCAGAGGGAAGCTGCTCACATGGTGATCAGGAAGCAGAGGGAGACTCCACTCACCAGATACAAAATATACACCCCAAAGGAATGCTCCCAGGGACCTACCTCTTACCTCCTCCAGCCACACCTGCCTACAGTTATCATTTAGTCAATCCCATCAGGGGATTAATTCACTGATTGGGTTAAGACTCTCATAAACCAGCATTTCTCCTCTAAACCTTGCATTGTCTCACACATAAGCTTTTGGGGGACACCTAATATAAACCTTAACAAGTGCCCATTTCTTCTAGCTTGCCCAGTGTAGTACTAGAGTGTGCCTGCTGCCCCAGCTGTCCATTCCATCTAGGTTTTCTATTTTTTATGAGATTTAATTAATAATAATGTCAAAATGAAGCAGAAAAGGTGTGGTGTACCTCCAGCCTGTAGTTACAGCTCCTGCCTTGATCTCATCTGACTCATTTGGTAATCTGTGAACAGATTTCTGACTGAGATACATGACAAAACCTGGAGATGATTCACTGTGGTCCTTTCCAGACACAATAGAACTAATACATTCCCCTGAAGGACATGATCTAGGATTTTTAGTGCTTACAGCAAAATATACTCAGACACTAGGCACTGGGGATACCTAACTCCTTCCATTCTTTAGCGGTGGTGAGAGAAATCTGCAGAGCTGCTGTCGCTGCCATCCAGCTGGTGCACCAGCCAGTTATGTGATGACCTGGACCACAGCCTGCCAAATGCATGGAACGTGCCTCCAGTCAGCTGTGTCATTGGAAAACATGAAAAATTACAAATTGTTAAGAATCAATTGTAAATCTGTAGTCAAAGTATTCAACAAATGAAACACAAAACCCAGCTTTTAACAATTCTTGTGAATTATATAAAAAAAAAATTGCACCAGAAAGATACTGAAATTTACCTCCTAGTGATGTAAGAATGGAACTCAACCAAGTAAATGATGAGTATACAAATGGTAAAAAAAATAAAATAAAATTGTTTGTTGAAATTATGCAACTGAAGTTGGGAATAGCTTCCATGTGTGGGAAGGAACTTTACACAGCTCTTATGTTTTGTGGAAAGGAATGAAGTTTTGAAATGTTAAAATATCTGTAACAATTTAATTAATGGGTTTGGTTTTATTACAATGTTTGTTGTAGAATGAGTGATTGGAAAGAAGGCAGTATAAGAATTAGCACCAACAAAATGAAATTCAGAGCACCCCCATTTAGCAGAGTTTGGACTAACTTCCCTAATTACATTAGCACTTAAGTAATTTCTCAATGAGAACTATGATGATACACAGAAAAAAAGTCAAGGAAAGTGTTGCCAATTACAAATTTTTTAACTATAAAATGTAAATGAATAACTTTCCAGGAAAATTCATTTGTGGAATATGAAATTATAATGTATTGAAAATATAATATTAAATATATCATTCATGCAATATTAGAAAAAATTATTGCTAAGAAATTGACTCATGTGAAAATAGGTAACAAGAATAATTATGAAAGTACATCTACAGTCTTTCATGATCTTTAGTTCTTTTAAGAATCCAGACAAGATATTTCCCTTCAGAAGGGTCCTTGCTATCCCTGAAAGATTTCCCTAAATAAGCATCACATATGTGTAATTTCTAAGTTTTGTTTGTTTGTTTTTTTTTTCCATCAGTTCATGGTGCAATATCATATTTAGGTCATGCAAAACATTTTTTAAAATTTTACTTTTAAATAACTTTATTTCTGATCCCCTCTTCCAACTTCCCTGTATGTTCCAACCCAACATACAAGCATATAGATCTTTACTGTGTATTTCATTGGATATGCGCAGAAATGCAAAATGCTGTTTTATGCACTATGGATCTCATTTGTTTTCTTAATTTTGTCGTTCAATACTGCTTTTGAATGTATTGATGTTGTTATGTATGCATCTAGTTCACAAAATCCTCTTGCAAAATAATCTTTAGTTTGCATTCATCATATTTTACAAATCCATTCCCATGGTAATGAAAACCTGGGTTGCCTCCAACTCCCTGCTACCACCATGAGTGTTGTAATGAACATCTTCAAAGACATCCCTCCAGGGCCCTGTTTGAGCTTCTCTGAAGCAGGATTGCTGGGTCACAGACTATCTATCCTCCACTTTGTACTGTCATTTTGCACCCCGCAATGACTACATCATCTTACCCTCTTGTCAGCTGTGAGTGCTGCTTTCCTTCACCCTCACAATATATTTGCAATTATACTCCTTTTTTGATTTTTAGCAATCCGATGAACATGAAGTGGTATATTATTTTTTATTTTGATTTGCATTTCTTTGATTACTAATGTGGTTGAGCATCTGTTTGTGTTCATATTGTCATTTCAGATTTCTCCCTCAGTAACTCACTGACTCATAGTCCTTCCTTACTTTTTCTAGTGTGTTTTTTGTCTCTTTCTTGTTAATTTACTGGCATTCTTTGTATTTTCCAGGTTTAATTCTATGTTGTTTTCAGATAATGCAAATGCCTTCTCCCAGTCTGTTATCCATCTGTTAACAGTGTCTATGGTACTCTTTGTTAAACAAAAACCCTTATTACTTTTCCTTTATGATTTGTGCTTTGAGGGTCTTCTCAATATCATCAGAAAACATCCCATATTTTCTTCTCTTAACTTACAGATTTACCATGCACATTAAGGCTTTAATCTCTGGGTAGTCCATCGTGGTCTGTGACCTCAGTCTATGGCATGTGTATGAATCCAACTTTGTCTGTTTTGTCTGAATCCGTTTTTCCAACCCAACTACTTCCTGACTAGTAGTGCCACATTTATCATAGATGAAGTTCCTATGTACCTGAGAGTCTATTATTATAATCTTTGTTTTCCCCATTGATGCATGTATTTATCTCTGCACTAGTACCACATTGTTTTTTAGCACCTTATAGTTATACATAATATTGAGATTCATTTTGACATACTTATACAAACAGAATAGAATTTGCTCCATTTCAGTCTCCAGTACTTTCTCTTTCCCTCTCTGCTTCTTGTCCTGTTCCCCTTTCTTTACTCTGCTCGTCTTCCTTTATTTATTTATTGAATTTTGCAAAATGGTGCTTTATAGATATACATAAAGGTGGAATTCACTGTGGTATATTCATATAGGTATATAGCATAATTTGATCAATTTTATTCTACATTTCCTCCCTTTTCCTTTCCTTCCTCCTTTCCATTCAATCCCCTTCTACTATTCTATCTCCCTTCTATTTTCACAGGTCCCCCCTTTTTTCCCTTAAATTGCTCTAACTTCCACATATGAGAAAAACATATGACTTTGTTTTTAAGTCAGACTCAGAAAAAGTCAAAGGTTGTTTGACTTTTTCTGAGTCTGACTTATTTCACCTACCATAATGTTCTCTGATTTCATTCATTTATCAGAAAATACTATAATTTCATTCTTCTTTATGACTGAATAAAACTCCATTGCATATATATACTACAGTTTCTTTATCTATTCATCTATTTTTTTTTTTTTTTTTTTGGAACCAGGGATTGAACTCAAGGACACTCGGCCACTGAGCCACATCCCCAGCCCTATTTTGTATTTTATTTAGAGACAGGGTCTCACTGAGTTACTTAGGGCCTCGCTAAGTTGCTGAGGCTGGCTTTCAACTCGCAATCCTCCTGACTCAGCCTCCCAAGTCGCTTGGATTACAGGCGTGCGCCACCACGCCCGGCTTCTATTCATCTATTGACAGGTACCTGACTGGTTTCATAACTTGGCTATTGTCAATTGCTGTGCTATAAACATTGATGTACCTGTATCACTATGTAGTTTGCTGATTTTAGTTATTATCAATAAATAACAAGGAGTGAGATCACTGAGTTTATGGTGGTTCAGTTCCTAGTCTTTTGAGGAATCTCCATAGTGCTATCCAAAATGATCCTAATTTACAGTCCCACCAACCAAGTATGAGTGTACCTTTTTCCCCACATCCTCATTAGCATTTATTATTATTTGTATTTTGATGGATGTCATTTTAACTGGAGTGAGATAAAATCTCAATGTCATATTTATTTGCATTTCCCTGATTGCTAAGGATGTTGATCATTTTTTAATGTATTTGTTGGCCATTTGTATTTCTTCTTTTGAAAAATATCTGTTGAGTTCTTGTGTCAGTTTATTGATTGGGTCACCTGGGTTTTTGTTTGTTTGGGGTTTGATTTGTTTTGCTGGTTTAAGGTTTTTAAGTTCTTTATAAATTCTGTATTTTAATCCTCATTTTTTTATAATAATAACTTATATCATTCTTTTTCTTATCTTTCAAAATCAACCAAGCGCCTTGTGAACTTCCTTCTCCATAAAAACTTAGAATATTTGTTGGGTTACTAAGCAATTACTCCTAGGATTTTTTTGGAATTGTGTTGAATTTACAAACTAATTCTGGAAGACAATATCTTTATAATGTTAGGTCATTCTACCATAAATCCTGGATAATCTCTATTCATTCAGGTCTTATACTCCCTAATTTTTCTCTGAAAGGGAATTATCAATTCAGAGTTATTGTTTTGTTCTCTATTAAGAATGTTATTTTCTGAATATTACTTTGTGAAGATGCTGTTGGGTGAAGAGATATCATCAGTTTTTCTGAATAGATCTTGGGTCTGGCAACCTTTCAGAATTCTCTTCTTTGTTCTAATGTCCATAGAATCTATTGGGTTTATTGATATAGATAAACATTATCTTTTTTATGAAATAAATGTTGTCATTTTTATCTCATATTTACCTATCTAGAAATATACACACACACAATATCAAACAATAATGATGATAATAGACATTCTTACCTTTTTCTTTATCTAATCTTAAAAACAATATTTCATATTTCTCTATAGTGTAAGATGCATGTATATAGACTTGGTGAACTCAAGAAACCTGCTTTCCAGTCACAGTTGACTGTGTTTTGATTATAAGTTAAGTGTCAAACTTTATCAAATGCTGTGCTTTGTTTTATATCCCTTAAGATGATCACACGTTTTTCTTTCATGCGTTAATGTAATGAATATATTGATGGATTCTTCTAAAGTCTTATTACATTCCTGAAATCAACCCCAGGGCTTTTTTCTTAAATTATCATCATATTTTTGTGATGCTAGGGATCGAACCCAGGATTTCATGCATTCTAGGCAGTTCTCTAACACTGAGCTATATTCTCAGTCCCTTAGGTGTTTTTAAATATGGAATTGATCTCATTAGCTAATATTTCACCTGTACTCAATTTATAAATTTGTGTTTTCCAATTTACTAAACATGAAAAATAAGTTAAAATTCATGCAAATACATATGAATTGAAAATTGAAAATCAGTGTTCATGAGGGAAAGCACGAGAACAAAACTAGATTCCTTCCTTCTGTTTCCTTTGTTCCATGTGCTAAATTCTGCCACCTTACCCTGCATCCAGGGAAACAACCTCTTAAATATTTAAGCAGAGATTGTTAAAAAAAGAATCACATTATTACATGCTAAGGAATAAAGAAATGATTCTAAGCATTGTTTCCAGAAGTTTTTAAAGCATCTCAAACTACAAGTACCTTTGAAATAATGCTGTGATGTTTTCAGACAATCCCATTGGAAAGGTACTAGTTGGACTGCTTCCATGCTTAATGACCCATTAGCTGCAGGATTGTGGGCTGGGGAGATGCGATACATAATGGATTCAAAAGAGGGCTCTGTTAGAAACACGCTCAGCCCTGCCCCTACTGCCTCCCTGCTCAAGAGGCTTCAGTTGTTCCATCTGGAGCCTGTTGTTACAAATAAAAGCAGTGCCATCAATCAGTGGAAAACAAACTCAACAAATGTACACTGAGTGACTGCTTTGTGCAGGACACCAGCACACACGTTATGTATATGCGATTAAAAGACACCTACTGAGGAACTTCAGTACTGAGCTGCTATTGAATTGCAGGTGGAATTGAGAAAATAAATAAATAAAAGACAGGGGTCCAGCTCTGAATCCTAATTCTCTTTTAGCTAGCCTTCTGTAATATACTGAGATGGAGATAAGTGTGGGAAAGGAAAACTCCAAGTAAGAATTAATTAATGGTTTAATCAATTCACTTATATTTATTGAACCCCTGCTAAGTGTTCATCACTGAGACTACAAAGATGATGACAGAGAGTTTCTAAGACCCTGCTCTTAAGCAATGTACAATAGAGAGAGACCCACAGTAAATAGCTAATTATAATAAGGAGGATGATAACACAGTGGCATTATGCTAAGAATGCACAGAGTGCTATTGGAGCAGAAGAGATTTGCAGCCTAGACAAGGAGTAAGTCAACGACACTTCCCACGAGAAAGAACACTTGAGATGATTTCCTAACGGAAAGCAGATTACCCAGGGGAAGACAATGCTAAAACACCCCACACAACCTAAGCAACCATGAGCAAGACGAACAAAGCTGAAGGCATCACATGACCTGGTCTCAAGTCTACTACAAAGCTGCACTCATCAAGACGACATCATATTGGCATAAAAACAGACAACACATAGATGGATGATTGAAATACAGCCTAGAAATAAATCCATGCATTTATGGTCTATTGATCCTCAACAAAGGTGCCAAGAACACTGAATAGGGAAAGGGAGTCTCTTCAGTAGATCATCTTGGGGAAACCAAAATGACAAAGAATGAAATTGGATCCTATCCAACACCATTTTAAAAAAATCAACTCAAAATAGATTAAAGATTTAAAGATAACACTGAAACTGTAAAACTACTAGAAGAAAGCATATGAAAAAAAAAAAAAGCTTCCTGACAGGGCAATGAATTTTGGGAAAATATCCCAAATACAGGCAACTAAAACAAAAATAAACAAGTGAAACTCCAATAAACTCAAAAGCTTCTACCCAGCAAAAGAAGAAATCAACAGAAAAAAGAGACAACCTTTGGAATGGGAGAAAATATTTGCAAACATCTTACATATCTGATAAGTGGTTAATATCCTAAATTCATAAGGAATTCAACTCAATGCTAATAAAACAGATAATATGATCAAAACTGATCAAAGGACATACATAAATATTTCTCAAAGAAAGACATAAATGTTGAACAGGTATATATAAGATGCCCAGCATCACTAATCATGAGGAAACTAAAAATTGAAAGTAAAATATCATCGCACATCTGCTAGAATGACTATTATCAAAAAGACCAAAGTGTTAGAGAGGGTATACAGAACAAAGAATGCTTGTATACTGTTGATGGAATGAAAATTAGTACAACCATTATGCTGGAAAACAGCATAGATGTTGCTTAAAAAATTAAAACTAGAACTACCATGTGATCTGGTGATACTACTTCTGGGTATATAGTCAATGAAAATTGAATTAGTATGTCAAAGAGACATCTATACCCCCCTATCCATGGCAGCACTATTCACAAGCTATAGGATCAGCCTAAGTGTCTGTCAATTAGTGTATAAAGAAAATATGGTACTCGTATACAATGAAATACTATTCAGCATAAAACAGAAGAAATGTTACCATTTGCAACAGCATGAATGAAAGTAAAATAAAGCCAGATACATAAAGACAAACACTGCATGATTTCATTTATATGTGAAATCTGAAAAAGTTAAATTCATAGAAGCAGAGGGTGGAATGGTGGTTACTAGGAGCTGAGGAGACAGTATGAATAGGAAGACAGAATGAATAAGATCCAGAGAGCCACTGTTGTACAGCATGGTGTCCAAAGTTAATAATGATGTACATTTGAAAATTGCTAAGAGAGTAGATCTTAAATGTTCTCACCACTAAACCAAAATAAATATGTAAAGTAAAAAATATGTGAATTTATGTATTGATTTATTCAATACCTATACATATCAAAACTTTATGTTCAGGGATGGGGCTGGGGTTCATTGGTAGAGCACTTGTCTGGCACATGGGAGACACTAGGTTCAATCCTCAGCACCACATAAAAATAAATAAATAAAATGAAGATATGTGTCCATCTGCAACTAAAAAAAATTTAAAAATTTGTTGCATATCAAAAATAAATATATTTTTGTCAATTTTATCTTCATAAATCTGGGGGATAATTTTTTAGTAAATAATAATAAATAAAGGGTGTGTCAATGTGTATATCAATGCATGTGAATGTGTGCATGCATGTATAATGGTGAAAAGACAGAAAATTCGAGGCAGAAGAAATAGCATATATAGAGTTCCAAGGGAAGGAGACTTTGCATGTGTTTGGACAACTGCAAGTCATTATGTACAGCTGAAGCATAAAATACTTCATAAGACTCAAGAATTAAGAAGTTTATAACAAGCTAAGAAAACTGGTCTTTCATAAAGCCACTGGAGAAAATTAAGCATGAAAATAACATTAGCAATGAGAAATTTTCTGCCATGGTGGTAACAGCTCCTGAAGACCATTACCCTAAAAACCCCATTGGTTCCTTCTAGTTCCAAAATCTCTCCAGCCACTGAAAATCCTTCACCCATACTATCTGGTAGTCCTTCCTTAAAATGCCCTCAACTGCTTGCTGATCTTCTTGCACATGACAAGGTTTGACACACATATAGGAGACCAATGAGAAAATCTCCCCAATTCCAAAAATTCCCAACTTAATGGAATGCTTGACAACTAAAGACCATCTAGAGTTTCTGCTTTCATCCTATAAAACTGAGTCTCCTTTCCATGCCTTTGAAACTCCAGTGAAACTAAGCAATGGCAGATGGGTTCCTCGTTGCAGATTTATGAATGAACAGCCTATGTTAATTTTGTCTGGGACTTGCTTTTGTTTGACATTAGAGAAACCACAGAATGGAAGGTAGACTGTGGATGAGAGTGGTTAGATTCTGATAGAGAAGGCAAATGGGGACGTTGGAGGGAAGGAGGAAGGAGGCAAAAGAGAGGACCTAAGTTGAGGTAGTGGCAATCAGGAATGAAAGCCACTGATGGGCTTAAAGGGGACAGAAGGGCAAGAATCAAATCAAGTTTCTGATTTCCAGATGGGAAGGTTAACATTGAATGGATGCGGTTACCCGAATATAGCCTAACCCTAAATAATCACATTAGACTTTATCAAAGAAAAAAAATAACAACATCAACTAGAGCTATGCAAAGTAAACCCATGAGATTTTTTTTTTTAAGGGGACTCTTTAAAGTTAGATAAAAACTAAAGGTTGGAATTCATGTTCCTGTCCTCACATACAGACAGGTCAGGTCAGACCATCCACAGGATGCTCAGAAACCACCCACGGCCATAGAGGGGAGGCTCCTGCAGCAGAAGATTCCCAAAGTCCAAATCTCCCCAGCTGGCTTCCAGGGCAGGAACTGTTTACCAGATCACGTGTTATTTAACTAGTTGGATTTTCTCTCCTCCGTTTCAGGGGTTTCCCTTCCATTGGGCTCACATTACAATTTAGCTTGTTTTTTCTTCTACTCAAATTGTTGCTTTATTTCACTTCTTAGATTGTGAGCTCTTTAGAGGAAGCAACTGAGTCTGCGTTTCCTGACCTGTGCCTTCCTTTCCACATCTCCATCTCCATTTGTCCGTCATTGTCTCTTTGCCTTTCTAATTCAACCTTGGAGCTCTCATCTTGGGTCCTCCTAACACATCTTGACCAGTTCTCCTAGGAGGTGTGTGAGTGGGACCTTGACCACAAAGAACTCCTCTTTGTTCTTACCTTTCCCCTAAGGGCAAGGGCATTTGTGCAATCAAGGTCGGGCTTTCTTTTCTTTTTCTTTTTCTTTTTTTGGCATTTCACGTACAGTAGTGTACACACATTCTGTACTACACATATACACTTTTGTGATGCTGCATTTACCCATTTAGCTCCTTAGAAACAATCTTAAGGACAAGAGCTATGTAACTATATATGTAGCCCTACGCACCCAACACCTAATACCCAGGAGGTACTTAACCAATGTTTGCTGAATACATGTTTAATAAACATGTCCTCCAGAGAATTCTAAGGTAACAAAGAATATGAGCCTGGCAGGCATCCCTGGAACAAGTAGAATAATTAAATGCTAAACTGTAAAAATGATTATGGGAGGTATATACTTCGAATGAACGCAACAGGAATTGCATGTCACATCGAACATGTGCAATGAGGGAACTTCCGTGTTTGGGTAGAAGAGAGCCGACAGAGTCTGTTTTCTTGAATATGAAGTATAGCTAGCACAAAATATATGTCAGCTCACTCAAAAATATTTGGCCAACTGCAGTGCCCTCAGAGATGAAGATAGATGGACTCAGCCTTTGCTACCATTTATCCTTGCTGGTTAAATGCTCTGAGTGTGGAGGAAGCAACTATTATCCGTGAATTCAGTCATGCAAGTGGCCACTGCATGTGTGGGCCTCGCTGCTAGATTTGGGCTTTTTATATAACAATGAATGAACTGCCTCTCATGTTCAAAACATATGCAAGTTTTCCCCAACCATCCCAATCTAGGGAAAATTCAATAGACAAGGAATAAAGACTCCCTCCCAAACTATTCCCTGAAGTTCATTGAACCATTGAGAACACAGCACAAACTGGAAACAGGCTGACGGATGGAAATGTATATATGAAATTTTAATGAGACTTCTTCCTTCCCACCTAAAAGGGGATGGTAAATATTTCATACTCTGCTCAGCAGGGCTTCAGGCATCTGGAACCATTAGTGAGATATCCCTCATCTTCTCCAAAAAGCTAGCAGTGGTGTGTGATATTTTGTAATACCCAAACTTGGCCTAACTCCTCTACTTCATCAGTGAACACTCCATCTTTCAAGGTCAAAACCACTACTGAGTCATCTCAAGAATGCTGCATTTTATCCTTTTCTTTGGTCTGGTATTTTGAGCAACTTAGAATAAAGCTTCAATTAAATGGAAGATGCAGACAAGAAAAAAATGACTTTTAATGACTATCTCCCTAGTTAACAAGTGAATTAAAACTCCAACAGAGAACATGTGGAATGCAACCTTTGAATCTCCTCTTTAAAAGCCCCCTGTTCCTGCTGATGGGCAGAATCACAGCCTCTAGAATAAGAGTCCTGTGTTTCTCCTTTGCCAGAAAAGGAATAATTTTTTTTTCCTTTTTCTCAAAATAAAAAGAAAAATGACTTTTGGTGAAATGAATTATAAATTTTTCATCCAATTTTTTCATTATTTTTTGAAATCTTTCTTTTTCAACATTTTTTTGAAATCTATTTTCTTTATACTAGACTAGCTTAGACATGGTGACTGAAGGGTTATGGGAAATAATATCCCTGCAACATAGCCCCCAAAGAAAAATGGAGAGAGGTGTGGCTCAGGAGGAGGGAGGGGAAACTAGCCAAGGAACAATGGGCCCTGGGGGAAAGGGGCAGATACTGAATGCTGGGCCCTAAACCATGACTTTTCCTTATGGCAAATTAGACCTAAACGAAAGCACAACAAATACCAATGGGCAAGATTTGAGTACTCATCCCTGGAATCTGGACTCTCATCTCCCCAGACAACACTGAACTTCAACCTTTTTACAACTGCCTTCCTAAATTAAGGTTTTAACCTGTTCAACTAGCCCCTGACTGTCAAGACTGCACGTACACAGCTCCCAATGATTACATCATTGTACCCTATAAAACCAAAATCCCTTCTATAACTGAGCACCATTTTCCCCATCCAGAAAACGGGCCCCAAAACGGTGCCTGAGTCTGCGAAGGAATAAAGGCTTCTCTGAATTCGTGGAGGTCTGCCTCCCATCCTTTTGTGCTTACAGTGACTCTTTCAAGTCCAGGACAAGACTGGTACAATTGTAAGAAAGGAACTCAGCAGGAGTCAAGTACAGAAACAGAAGGAAAACATGAGGAATTTATGGAAGAATCCACCAAGAATGGATAAACTCTGCAGTGTTCACCTGATCAAGAATAATACAAACCTCAAAGCAGCTATGTCAGGAAGGTGGTTTTGGAGTCAAAAACAAGAGCAGTAGGAGGGTTGAACGCTAAATCAGGTCACCTAAAGAATTCCATTGTTCAAGGCAAGAACAAAGAGAAACCAGTCTCACCACAGGAAGATGCAGAATGAACAGCAAAAATTGGGAACTCCGGCTTTGGACGGAGGCACAGGTCAGGATTCAGTCCTACACACTAACAGCCTTGAGTGGAATTCAGAATCTCCTGAAACCTAAGCACTCAAGTGGAAGCGTCCCATGGTGACCACAGGTGTGCTGCAGAGGACCCAATGACCATGGCAGGTAGCAAAGTTAATCCACTCTTCCCAGTGTCTAGCTCTGAGATCTTGGGAAAATTTTCACCCTTTCTCTATCTCAGTTATGGGATTTAGTTGTTCCTGATTTGAGTGTTATTAGACTAACTGCCTCCCTAAAGGCATTCAAGGTGTTTGATATTGAATTAGTTCCTGAATCAATTGTAGTTTTAGCCCCATATCCCTCTCACAAAACATTGCACTATTTCTGAAACTACTGCTTTTGAAATTACATCCACTTATGCTATCATCTGATTGATCCTCACAGGAGAGGAAAGTTAACAGATACCTAGATAGTCAATGAAAACACGGGGAGCATTAGAAGTGGAATCAGATTCCTCAAAAAGAAAAAAATAATAGAATTAACCTGTAATCTAGCAATTCCTCTTCTGTGTATCTATTCAAAGAATTCTAAATCAATATGTCAAAGAGATACTGTTATGGTGTGGATGTGAGGTGGCCCCCAAAAGCTCAGGTATGTGACAATGCAAGAAGGTTTGGAGGAGAAATGACTGGGTTGTGAGAGTCTTCTCCAATCAGTGATTAATAACCTGATAGGGATTGACTGAGTGGTAACTGAAGTGGTAGGGTGTGGCTGGAGGAAGTGACTCCATGGGGACGTGGCTTTGGGATACATATTTGTTTCTGTCAAGTGAAGACTCTCTCTGCTTCCTGATCATCACGTGAGCTGCTTCCTTCTGCCACACTCCTCTGCCATTATATTCTGCCTTACCTTGTGCCCCAAGGAATGGAGCTGACCTTCTATGGACTAAGACATCTGAAACTGTGAGTCCCTAAATAAACTTTTCCTCCCCTAAAATTGTTCTGGTCAGGTCTTACAGTCACAACAGTGAAAAATCTATACTCTTGTGTTCCTTGCAGCATTATTCACAATAGCCACAACATGGAATCAACCCATGTGTCTATCAATGGATGAATTGATAAAAACAATGATACGTAGAGAATGGAGTACTATGCAGTCTTTAAAAAGAAGGAATTATGTCATTGGAGACAACATGAATGAACACAAAGAATTTTATGTTAAGTGAAATTAGTCTTGCACAGAAAGACAAATACCATATGATGTCACTTATACTTGGAAACTAAATCATCGAACACATGGGGAAATGGTCAACAGTCACATCCTTTCAGTTAGACAAGAGGAATAAGTGTGTGAGATCTATTTCACAGCAGGGTGACTATTGTTAATAACAACATGGTGTATGTTTCAAAACTGCTGAGAGTGAATTTCAAATATCTTACCACACACAAAAAAAGTGAGCTGATAAAATGTTAACCATCTTGAGTTAATCATTCTATTTTACACACAAACATCACAACATAATATTTTATGCCACAAATGCACATAATTATTATGTCCATTGATAATTTTACTAATATTAAAAGAAAGCAAATGAAAGAACTAAAAATTTAAAGAAAGAAGGGAAGGTAAACCAGGATCAAGCCCATCTTCTTTCTGCAATCTCCTCTGTCTCCCTCTAGGTGGCGCCACATCCCCTTGTCAGGGTTCCATTACCTTCTTTCTGTAGAACTCACTTCTTCCCCTCCAGGAAACTAGGAAAAGAACTCATAAAGGTCGTTCGCATCATAGGTCATTTTCAGCAAAAAGTGCAAGTCCAGGTCATATCTTTTGTGTTGGATTTGTATTCTAAGCTTTTATCTCTAATGAGAAATAAATGTCCCTTTGTCCAATAAAGGGACTTCAGGCATGGAAGAAACGAACGGAAGGAACACTGTCAAAAAAGTCACAGCCAATTGTTATACACTATTCTGCCTTAGGCAAATGCTGTTCCCAATTCAATCTGTGGAAAAGAAATCAATCCCTCTTTAATTAATCAGGATCATTGATAACCTCAAAATTACTGCTTAGAACATCAGAAAATATTACAAAAGAAATGGCAGCTATGTAATAATTTCCAAGCATATCTGGAAGTTCCTATTTTGGGAAAAACTATAATATGAATCTATAATAGTCTCATTTGATCTTTCCTCCTAAAGCTGAAACAGTTACTCCAGACAGATGAGGAATTCAGTTACACAGCCTTTCCCTGGTCTAAGTCCTTCCTGTGATTCAAAATTAAAGAACTCTCTAGTTCTTTACAAAATTCACTACCCAGCAAATCAAAAATTCACTCCTATGCAAGCTGACCACAAAACCTTCCTGATGTCAACTTGATGGGAAACCCTAAGCTAATCAAATACATGCACAGGTGTCCTGAATTGAGATACTGGCTCCCTCAGTGAGAAAGGCAAACACAAATCCCAGAGGTTTTTTATGGTAGGGTCAAGGTGAACAGCTCTTCCCCTCAGCTGCTTTTGATTGGTTGAGAAAGTGGATGCTGCCTGCTAATGTGGGCTCAGGATGTTCAGAGGAACCCCTGGTGGCTGTGGTATGTAGTAAGTGGGCTCATAGCTGAATCTGTAGCACACTGTAGTGAGAATCAAATGGCACAAGTTCCTGCCCCTGCCACATCCTCTTTCTTCCTCATCTGGCTACATCTCAGGCCATTCCAGGCAGCATAAGAAATAAACAGAATGAGAGATGAGAAGTGTAAGCCTGCCTGTTTTTATTCTGGGTTTCTGAAAATGGTCCTCCCATTTCACAACCCAGGAACTAAGTGATTGGTCTAAAGGGTAGTAAGTGACAAGATCCTGAAGTAGCTGTTCAAAGTTAAGGACTTCAAGTCAGTATGTACATTATCATCAAGTATTTAGCATCTGTTAGATACCAGATCTTTCAACATACCTCACTTAGCTATGAGTTAGGTATTAGTAATCCTTATTGCCTCAGTAAAAGAAAGTAGGACTCCGAGGGGCAAAATATCTTGCTCAACATCATAGGAAGCAAGAGCTGAAGGTGGCCCTAAGACCCAGACCTGCTAGCACGTGTTCTTTTATATCAGAGACCTCATCAATCCTCAGCAAACACAAAATCATAGACATTGTGAGATCCAGTGGGTCCGTTCTTACCAACTCAACCTCCTACAAGGTTTATTTCAGGAGATGTGCTTTTAAAAAGAAAAACAGATGTGAACAGATGATGGCAGGCCAAGAAAACATACTCTCTTGTGGGCCTAATTGCAATTAGCACATAAACTGAGCCTCAAATTATGATGTATTTAGCACTGAAAATTAAATTCATTAATTATTGTGCAGCCACCTCTGAAATCTTGCAGCGAGTCCATCCTCTGAATAAAATATTTTCAAATTAATGGCATACTTATTCCTGCTTATTAACAATTTAATAGTAATGTGGTAAGCATTTTGAATTAAATGAAAAAGAAAAAGGGCAGTTAAGAGAGTTGGAATATAATCAAATCAGCAGCACCCTCGACTGGAAAGAGAGAGAATCAAGACCTCTAGGAAGAACTCTCTTCTGCCTTCCTGGAAATTCAAGCATGAAAGAGAGAATTGCATCCTTCCTTAGCCCAGAGCACAAAGAACTCGGCTTGCTTATTTGTCACCTTCTCAAGTTTTGAAATTTGCATTACAGTTTACAATGTCATTCATTCATTCACTCTCTCATTCATTCATTCATACATCATCTTTTCCCTGTATTCAATGATCAACCCACCTGTGTTAAGTGTGTCAAGCACTGCACTGGACTCTGGGGATTCAAGGTACAACAAGACAAACAGTTTGATCACAATACATCACAATCTGGTCAGATCACAAACACAAAAATACAAAGTAGATGCACCACCTGATAAGGATAGAGCTGTGCCTGGGAGGTTTTAAGAGCTCAGAGGAGGATTCAGGGGAGCAGATGGGGAAACAAGGAAAACTTCCTGGAGGAGGTGTTGGCTAACCCTGAGACAGAAAAACAAATGGTCCATGGCCTTGTTCATATTGGAACCAGATGATTAAAGATCTTAAAAGGTAGCCATTTCAAGGAGGAGGAAAAAGAGGTTACCACAGAGAGGCAGCCAAGCATGTAGACTAGATGTGGGATAAAGGGCACCATGCTGCTCCTGCAACTAGTTTAGAAAGTGAGCAGTGAGACTGCAGGACAGTTCCGCTGAGAAGGCACCATGAAGGGTCTTGTGCTAATGAGTGTCAGTCAGTCCGGACTTCATCTCATCAGACATTTCCCATCACATTATTAGTCAGTCGGGAAACAAATTGGTATTTTACAACCAGGAGTGAGATGTTAATAAGTGAGATGTTACTGATTTAAGTAACTGAGGTCCATTTAATTGTTTTTATACACCCCAAGTTCAAAGGAAATTCCTTAAAAAAAATCATAACCCTCAGTCACTCACTTAACAATATGTTTTATTAGATGGGGAGGAAAAAAAAGGAGGAGGTTACAGTAAGCAAGCTAAGAAGTGGGCAGGAAAAGATCAAGGCATCTGTGGGAATAGTCTCTCATGTGAACAGCATTTGTCATAAGGTCCTCTGTGAAGTGAAGTCAACAGGGACCATAGTGGTGGCAGGGGACATGGTAGCAAAGTCTTATTAGTATGTTTTTTGGCAAAGTTGTAAACAGTCAGAATTTCCCAGCTCCACCCTTTCTCTCCCTTCCCTGACTACTTGTATAGGCACTTTAGTTCAAAGATCAATCCCAGCATCAATCTCAACAAGCAATACCTACGTCTAGGAGATGTTCAATAGACAAAGACTGTTGAATGAATAAACCAGTGCTAAATTTCCTAATTTAGCCAGTTTCAAGTCACTTATAATTGTCTCTGCTTCCCATTAGGACGTAAACACTCACTTTAAGACAATGTGGCTTTCCCCTCCTATGTGGAAATCAATTCTTTTGCCTTACTTGAGTCTCCAAGAAGTCAGTGCATTTGTTTTTCCTCTAGTCTGAAAGAGAACAATAAAATAGGACATGGTTCACCTCTGTTCCTTTTTGAACTGCAACGAGTAAAGATCAATGATAATAGAATGACCTTGCTCCGAAAAATACGTTATGGCATATGCGGAAGCTGCTAGGTGCCATCCTTAAGTCTCACGCTCGCGAAAGGTCCGTCTCTTCGATTCTTCTCAAAAGGAGTTCAGGGTAATCTGATGTCCTTTCTTTTTCAATTTCAGATAGATGAGAGTTGGTGGGCTTCATTTGTCAGGGAAAGTATTATACTTCAGTTCAAAGAAGAAAGCAATTTATTGTTTCAAGAGATAGCCCCACGTGAAATTCATCCAGCTATTCAAGGTCAAGGTGAAGGTTCTCATCCATATCAAATAGCAGGAAAGAGCAGGAAACAAGGTCTTGTGTGTGCTCGCGTGCATGGACACACACACACACACAGAGTCACAAAAGAATGCTACAGATTGGCCACAATCTTCAACATCTGATTCCAAATAAAGGATTAAAAAATAATAAAATAATATAATCAATTTGTAGGATGGCTTCTTCCCATATACCATCCTCAACCCAAAGTAAAGAAGATGAGTAACTGCCACATACATAAGCAGGAAAGTAATGGATTTCACAAAGAGAAAAACAGGAACTTCATGGCTTCTGTTTTTACTGAAGGACTATATGGTATAGCGTGTTTCCCCTGAGTCGTGGATCCAGTGAGCTGAATGCCTACTACCAGACAAAAAAATGTAATATTTCTCAAATGATTAAATAAGTACCCATCACTTTAGTTTCAATACTTCTTTCTACCCTGCAATGATCTCCCCTAAAAACCACATCTTTAGCATCTTTTGAAATTTAATTCAGATATAGATTCCTCAAGATATACTCCACATTTTTTTCCTTTTGTTCCCTTCTGAGGCCCTCTAATCCTTCAGAAACATAAAAATGAGCTTTAAATTTTTATGATATTTTATATTACCTAGATAAAGTGTCTTGGTCAGCTCAGGTTGCCACAATAAAATACTTTAGAATGGGTGCCTTGAACAACAGAAATGTATTTTATCACTGTTCTGGAGGCTGGAAGTCCAAGATCAGAGTGCCGGCACAGTTGAGTTCTGGGGAAGGTCCTCTTCCTGGTGGTTTTCTCCTAGCATGGTGCAAAGAGAAATTATTGATGGGATTATTTGTCTCTTCTTGCATGAGCAATAATCCCATTGAATCAGGCCTCACTCATACAACTTCATTTAAATTCTATTACCCAAAGTAAAGTCACATTGAGGGTTATGACTTCCACACATAAATTGGGGGGGGGTCACAATTATTACATAGCAAACAGGAAATTCCAAATCCAAAATTTTATTTACACATATATTCTATAAAATAGTTATCATGGTACAAAGCAGAGATGTCAACACATGAAAGCATACCTCAGGATGAATCTTCAAGAAATGCAGAATAATGTATACTAAATGCAAAGTTTGTTTTCATTATTTATAGGCACTAAGACCTTTAATAAAAGCATTAAGACTTAAAATCATTATAAGACATTCAAAGGCATATCTATTTAATGTTTACTTAATTCACATACTTTTCATATCGATCTTAGATATTTAATGCTAAATATTAGCAGGCTACAAAGATAAATAAGACCCTGTCTAAAAACTTCCAATAGAAAGAGAGAGAGATGTGTATAGTCACAACACAACACTGAGTTAGCTCATTCAATTAATATGGTTTGAGCAACCATGACTTGTCAGTCACCATACTAAGAACTGGAATAATGTGGACAATTGTAACATAATAAATTTCCAAAGTTTTCTGACTAGCCTACAAACATAAGAAATACAAGTGCATTTGGAGTGAGTTGGTAGTAGGGGAAGATTAGTTTTTGTGGAGTATCAGAGAAGTCTTCATTACAAAGCTTAAAATAATACTAAGCCTTGACTCTGGGAGTGTAACACAATCTGTTACAAATTGGCTGTTCACTTTTCCTTCACACAGGCAGTTTTCAGTTTTCAGCAGTGATGTCTGTATCTTTGTTGGCTATATACTCTTAAGTAGGTCTAGCCTATTTTCTGCATCAGTCTCTAAACTCCTCTGGTCGGATTCTCTGAAATATTTATCAAAGTCTTTTCATAAGCATAGATCCTACTGGGAGCTCTTCAATATCAGTGAGCAGATTATCAATTAAAACCAGAGTTTGCAAATTCATCTTTGGTACAGTCACAGACTCTATAATCCAAAGAACTACTACACTGGAATAATTCCAGGTATAATATCATCTTTTTTAAATTATTATTATTATTTATATTTTTGCAGACTTCATTTTGATCCATTGCACACATATGGGGTACAAATTTTCATTTCTATGATTGTGCATGATGTACGTTCATATCATTATTGTTAATCATACCAATATCATCTTGATGTATTGTCAGGCCTCCAAAAAGAAATGGAAATCTCTACATCCCTCCTTCAGCCTCCACCAGAACTGAAAATAAATCTGGAAGTAAATAGCCAATCTTAAAGGTGGTTTTCCTCTGAGAACAAATGTTTCTGCAACATTGAGATCTAGAGGCCACCTCTTGGGTCAGTAATGAAGTGGGGGAAATGAGTTCAAGATTCTCACAACAAAGCCAGAGACCATCAACAGAGGCCCATGTAACCCCAAATCGTGAGAATGCTTTAGCAGAAGCAAATCTTCTCTGGAGGAAACTATGTTCAACTTAGGCCTTCATGATGCCCAGGAATCAAAACCAAACAAACCCCATAAACTCAAAGACCACAAAACATACAAGAAAGCAAGCTATAAGGAGTGAGACTCAACAGAACCAGCAAGCAATAGATGTAGTTCTCTGTAACTTTGAATTCTGAAATTATCCATCATAGACCAGAACACAATTATGAAAGCAACAGAAAAATAAAAATTCTAATCACAGAAAAAGAGAAATAGGCAAGTAATTTAAGTAACTAAATATGTTGGTAATTGCTTCTAGAAATGGAAAAAATGAGGAAACAAATCAAAGGTCGGGCTAAAATTCGGACTATACAAAAAGAAAAGTAAAAGAGTAAAGTAATAGAATTGACCAAGAACACCTCCCAAAGAAATGAAAAACAGAAATGAGAGGAGAGACTAAGATATATGGAAAACAGAAATCATAAGGACTTACAGCCAACTAACCAAATTCCCAAAAGGAGAGGATAGTGAACAATGGGTGAGGGACAGTATTTAAAGAGATAATAGCAAGCAATTAACACAAAATATGATGAATGTACCACAAGCAGAATAAATAAAACCATCCAAGACCAAGACCAAAGAGAAGCCATTAAAACACCAAACTAGAAAAGAAGGTCCTACACAGCTCCCAGAACTTCTCAACCATAGAAGCCAGAAACAGTGAAATAATATTTTCATAGGACTGAGAAAAAAATAAACTAAAACTAGATCTATATACCTCAATTTTCATTAAAGAACTCTTAAATAAGTCAAATGATTAGTCACTAATAAAGATAAGAAGAAAAAAATGACCAAGTAAAATGGTTAATGCATATGTAAACATAATCAAGTATTATCTTAGATAATTATCATAATTATTGGTACAAGATGACAATACTGCCTAATTTGGGGACTTAAAAGGAAAGAAATAAAATACTAGACAACATAAATTGTTACTGCATGGATGATAAGAGATAAAATGTTCTCAAGTTCTTGTATCAGGGAGTTAAGAAAAGAGAGGAGACTGGGAAAATAAATAATTAGTATTTGTTGTGATATAAGGCATGAGTTGAAGGGGTACTTACTGTTATGCTTCATGACTTAGGTATGTTACATATCTTCTATTGAAGGCATCAAAAACTAATTTTTTAAAAAAGAGATTCTCTAGAGAAGCATTTTATATCCTGGTACACAACACAAAGAACAAACAAACCCCTTTGGAGTTCTTTCATTCTCCTTTCTGGATTCTTCTAAACTCTGCCACATAATCTGTTTACTAGAAATGTGGATTAACCCCAGGAATGAAAACTGGAGGAGACTCATTTAGCTACACTAATTTTTTCTTACCTGATAACAGCATCCTCTGGATTAATAAGGATCAAGTGAGATTTGTGCTTGCAAAATAGAAAATTAGCTACATGAAATGCGTTAACAAGCTTCAGTATCTTCTAGGCAAGGACAATTTTACAGACATAGGGATTGAAAAAATGTGTGTATCACTGTACGGTGGAGGAGGACGGGGGAGCATTAGAGCTGTATGTATTTGTTCATGAATGTGTCAGATGTGAGCTAGGTTGTGATATGCGCATAAGAAATGCTGGAGTACATATTCTGAAAATTTGCAATACAGTATTAACGTGTAGAAGTGAGTGAGCCTCTTATGCAATGCTATGTTATATAAACATGTATAAGTATGTTGGTAAATGTGTTTGAGTATGAGGATGTTGTGAATATGTATATGTACATCTGTGATTGTGTCCATATATATATATATGTACATATATATATATATTTATACATAGGAGCTGATGGAGTATTATATTTAAGATATATTTTTTGTGAGGATGGTGTGTGCTGTGAAGTATAATGCATGACAATTTTACTTGCACAGAAAGTAAAATGGGTAGGTGTATGCACATTCATTTGGAGATGTGTTTGAGTTTATGTGGCAGTTAATCCATCTTTTTAAATAACCAAATTACTTTTAATAGGAATTTTGCTGAAGATATGCAGATGTTAATACTTCTATTCCTCCAAATATATAGGGAATAAAGGTCCAATAAGCATGAGGAACCTGAGCCTAAATGTTAACAAAAACATGGATTCACTTAATATGCTGGGTATCTGCCCTGAATCAGATAATTTCCACAGGGAATCAGATCTTCTTGTTTCTTCCAACACTTGAACCAGATGAAATACCCAAAGGCCAATTGTTGCCCCAAACAGCCTGACATGTTAGTGATTTCTATCCATCACAGGACTGAATTGTAGTCATATGTAACAAAAGAACAAAATGTTCTGTTACTATAGAGAAAAGATAATATTTTTGTTTTAAAACAACCTAATTTAAAAATGGGCAAAGGCTGATTAAGTCTTCCTCAGGTCAGAAAGTAAATGCAGGTCAGCAACTACTCATGGAAAAAGCCTGTGGCCCCAACCAACCCCAGCTGCTGAGGAATTACTCCACCAAGACTCAGTGCTCTGCTAAACTTAACCTCAGTCTGGGAGACAAGCCCCACACATATCTAGATAGCATACCTGTGACCCTGTCTGCCCTGTGTGGCTGAGCAGAAACCTCAGAGACCTCACCCATCCCTAAAGCCCAACAAAGAGGCTCCCTCAACTCCATATTCCATACAATAGGACAGTCCAGCCAAGAAAGATAACTTGAAACCCTGCCTAATCATAGATGATCACAGAGTTCAGCTACTTCTACCTGAAGGTAGAATTCAGTCAGTAGTCACACTGGACCACTGAGCTCTGTGGGACTCAGCCCAACTGAAGAATCCAACACCAAGGTTTGTCTACTAGCTTTGCTACTGTCTACAGGTTTGCTACTAGCTGGCACATCCAGAACCCCAGTCTAGACTGAGTAGTAAAGGTCTATCATCACCAAGAACCGCCTGCAAAGACTAGAAGAGGTGGACACTCCCTCAAATGTGCATGTATCAATCTAAGGACACCAGAACTACCAAAAGAAATTCATATTCCTCCAAAAATGGAACCAGAAGAAATAGAAATGACCTGCAAATAATTCTGAACACTTCTTCTAACACAGGGAAGATTGAAGAAACTCCTAGAATAGAAAGTTACATAAAATTTGGAAAACAATTTATGGACAAATTGACAAATTTGACAAATATCCCACCACAAAAATGATAAATAAGATGATGGATAATTTTACTAGCTTGATTTAAGCATCCATATTGAACACTTATATCAACAAATCATTTTGTACCCCATAAATATGTAAAATTATTTGTCTACTAAAACTTACTTTTAAATGTTTTTAGTTTAGGATGAAGGTTGCATTTCCAGTTGCTCTTTGACTCAGGATTCAAGCACTGGAAGTACTGTTTCTTAGCAAGGTGGATGAAAGAGGAAATTCATTGAAATTCAATACCAGCCAGTCAAAGTCTCTTAAAGACTCAGAAATTTGGGTCCATTGAACAAAGAAAGAGAAAAGAGTATATTGGAGTCAAGCCAATTAGGGCAGCAGCAGCAGCACTGGTTCACCCTACAGAAGAGGGATAACACAGAGGTTGTAACACAACACACAAATTTGGTGCAGAAAAACCTGTGTATCAAAAAATTAGTCTGAACTTAGTTGATCCAGAGGCTGCACAGTGAACTGGTGTTTGAAAAGTGTTCTATGTTTCTTGACTGACAAGTGGAGAGCTGAGGCCTGGAACTATCTTAAGGATACAATGCTGCAGCTACTGCTTTGGGAGCCCAGGAAATCATAGCAAAAATCACCATACTGTCCAGCACGGACCATGTGGCCTCCAGTATAACTAGCAGAATGTGAGTGAAATAGGCAGAGAAGATTGTACCAGGGGGATTCAAGTCAGAAATATGGAGGGGAGTGCAACTCACTTTCCCCTTGGTCCTGGGGGTCATGTAACCAGCCGAAGAGGGTCAGGTACCTGAATAGGTGGGCCAGATTACACTCAGGGACTAAGCGTGGGAAGGTCATATTTGTGGGCAGTGGTGTGTGTGAGACCTGCAGAAGGCTGGCTCCCCTGCTGTGCAAGTAGGATTCTGGGGAGGCTTCTGAGTTCAGCCTCTAGAAGAGATCAGCAACTGCCTGGCCCTATAAGGGTATTTTGATCTAATCTCTCCATTCATAGATATCCATTCCTAGAGCAAAAACAGAGCGAAATAACAAAAAGACTGTGGAGGCCACACCTATGAGGGGTCTCAGTCTAAATGACTCTAGAACACATTTGCAAGGGAAGACTGTGCTCTAAAAATGCCCACACATGACAGTGGAAGAGAAAACCATCCCAATAGATGCATAAAACCTAACATGGGAATATAAGAACTATAAAGAGTAAGGACAACATGACACCTAAATTTTACAACTCACCAGCAACTGACTCCAAAGACACTGAAGTGGACAAAATATAAGATAAAGATTCAAAACATGATTATTAAAATGATTAAAAAATTCTAAGAGAACACAGAAAAAACAACTTCATTAATTATGGAAGTTCACACAAGGCATTAATTAGAAATTTAATTAAAAATAGAGATATTAAAAAAGAACCAAAGGGAAATATTGGAAAAGAAAGGCACAGTATATGAAATAAATTGTTTGACTGAAAGTCTGTAATAGAATTAGACCATGCTGAAGACAGAATCTCAGAGCTGTAAGTCAAAGTAGCCAGCTTTGAATATTCAGACAATATTAAAGAAAAGAAAATAAGTAACCATGACCAAAATACACAAGAACTCCAGGACAACATTAAGATTAAGAGATCAAATCTAAGAATCTTTGACATAGATGAGGGTTGTAAGATGCAGGCATATGGCAAGGATAACCTCTTCAGAGAAATAAGGACAAAAAAGTTTCTAATCCTTGAGAATGAGATGGACATCCGAATACAGGAGGCATTCACAACTCCTGATAGACAAGATCAAAAAAGAAACTTGCCATGACACATTATAATTAAAGAACCTTACCATGACATATGATAATTAAAATGCCTAATATACAGAACAAGGATAGAATTTTTAAAGTCTCAAGAAAAGGACATTAGGTCATATTTAGAGGCAAGTCAATCAGAATTACTTCTTATTTCTCAGCACAAAAGTTAAAATTCAGGAGGTCTTGGAATGATGTATTCTAAGACCTAAATAGAAATAATTTTTAAGTAAGATTGCTATATCCAGCAAAGCTACCCTTCAGAATCAAAGAAGAAATAACAACCTTC
This sequence comes from Glaucomys volans, assembly GCA_020662805.1. NCBI lineage: Eukaryota > Metazoa > Chordata > Mammalia > Rodentia > Sciuridae > Glaucomys > Glaucomys volans. Next base: position 108,423 of record JAJEJO010051406.1, read on the forward strand.
CAAGACTACAAGAATTCATGAATGCTATTCTATTCTAGGAATACCGAAAATATTTAAAGAAATACTTCACAAGGAAGAAATCAGAAACAAACCCCAGAGTCCACAAATGAACAAATCTCATTTGAAGAGTATCTAAGAAAATGAGAACCAGGACCAAATTAAACATTAGAAATGAATCAAAATGGTAGGAATAAACATCTCTATCTAATAACACTGAATATAAATGGTCTCAACTCTCTAACTAAAAGACATAGGCTTGCAGGATAGATTAAAAAAAACAAGATCCAACTATATGTTGTTTGTAGGAGACTTACCTCTACAGGCAAAGACAGCCACAAAATGAAAGTAAAAAGTTGGAAATTGATAAAGTATCCAATTGGAACCCAAAAATAAGCAGGAGAAAAGCGACTCTCATCTCTGACAAAGCAGACTTCAAGATGAAATTAATCAGAAGAGTCAAACAAGGTTACTTCATATTGGTAAAGTATACAATTCAACAAAACATATAATGAAAGTACATATTTATGCCCCAAACATTGGTGCACCTAATAATATAAAACAGGCTCTTTTCAAATTAAAGATTCATTTAAAGCCTGGTACAATAATACTCTTGAACACACCTCTCTCATTAATAAATAGGCCAACCAGACAAAAACTCATAAAGACTCTTTGAACCTAAAAAATGTTACAGAAATTAAACATTCTAAGAAATTAAAACATACTTAGAATCAAATGAGAATATTTATACAACATACCAAAATCTCTGGGATAGTATGAAAGCAGTTCTGAGGCAAGTTTATTAAAACTATGAATGCCTACAAAAGAAAATCAGAAATATCCAAAATAAACTAATGATGCATTTCAAGGACCTTGAAAATCAAGAACAAACCAATTCTAACATCAGTAGAAAGAAGGAAATAATTAAGATCAGAGTCAAAATCAATTAAATAGAGAATAAAAAATTAATGAAAAAAATCAAGGAAACAAAGAGTTGATCCTTTGTAAAGATAAGCAATATTGATAAGTCACTAGCCAAAGTAACCAAAAGAAAATGAAAGAATACCCATATCAATAAAAGTAGAGATGGAAAAGGAGAAATCACCACAGATATCACAGAAATCCAAAGAATTATTAGAAGCTATTTTGAAAAACTTATATGCCAACAAATTAGGAAACCTAGAAGAAATGGATACATTTCTAGACAAATACAATCTGCCAAAACTGAATCAAGAGGACATAGAATACCTAAACACTTCAATCACAAGCAATGGGATAGAAGTAGTAATAAAAAATGCTTCCAATAAAGAAAAACCTGAGACCAGATATACTCTTGGTTGAATTCTACCAGACCTGTAAAGAAAACTAATGCAAATATTCCTCAAATTATTCCATGAAATAGGGATGGAACACTTCCAATTTTTTTCTGAACAGTCAGTGTTGCACTCATACCAAAACCAGATAAGGGTACATCGAGGAAAAACAATTACTCACCAATATCCCTGATGAATTTAGATGCAAAAAACACTTAATAAAATATTAACAAATCAGATTAAACAACAAAAAGATTGTACATCATGACTGAATTGATTCCAGGGATGCAAGAATGATTTCATATATGCAAATCAATAAATATAATTCACCACATAAATAGAATTAGGGATAAAAATCATATAGTCATCTCAGAAGATGTAAAGACAGTCTTTCACAAGTTCATTGCCCTTTGCTGCTAAAACCTCTGAAGACACTAGGAATGGAAGGAACCTACCTCAAAACCATAGAGGATATATATGACAAACCCAAAGAAGCAGCATAATGAATGGGAAAAAATTGAATTTCCTTTAAAATATGGAACAAAATAAGGATGTTCACTTTCACTACTCCTATTCACTGTAGTTCTGGAGATTCTAGCTAGAGCAATTAGGCAAAAAAAGGAAAGGAAAAAAATAAAAAATAGGAAAGGAAGAAGTCAAATTATCAGTGTTTGCATATGACAGGATTTAGTATTTAGAAGACCAAAAAAAGCTCCACTAGAAGACTGCTAGAGCTAATAACTTCAGCAAAATCACAGGTTATAAAATCAGTATACAACAATCAGTCATTTTCCTATACAATAATAATGAATCTGCTAAGAAAGAAATCAGGAAAACAGTCTAATTCACAATAGCCTCAAAAAAAATTTCTAAGTAATAAATTTAACCATGGAGGTGAAAAACCTTTACAGTGAACACTCTAGAACTCTGAAGAAAGAAATTGAAGAGGACACAAGATGGAATGATTTCCCAGTTCAATTATAGGCAGAGTTAATATTGTTAAAATGACCGTACTACCAAGAGCAATATACAACTAATGTACTCCCTCAAAATACCAATGACATTCTTCACAGAACTAGAAAAAACAGTCCTAAAATTTATTTGGAAGAATAAAAGACCCAGAAAAGACAAAGCAATTCTAAACCAAAAAGCAATGCTGGAGGCACCACAATACCTGACTTCAAATTATACTACAGACGTATGGTAACAAAAACTGCATGGTACTGGCATAAAACAGACACAGAGAGCAATGGCACAGAATAGAAGACACAGAGACAAACCCACACATCTACAATCAAATGATCCTGGACAAAGGTGCCAAAAACATACATTGGAAAAGACAGCTTTTTAACAAATGATGTTAGGAAAACTGGTTATGTATATGTAGAAGAATGGTACTAGACCCTTATCTCTTGTTATGTACAAAAGGCAACTCAAAATGAACCAAAAACCTAGGAATGAGATCACAAACTAAGCAATCATAGAGCAAATAGAGGGTCAACGCTCCAGCACATAGGCATAAGCAACATCTTTCTCAATAGGACTCCTAAAGCTCAGGAAATAAAGCCCAAGAGTTAATAAATGGGATGGCATCAAATTTAAAAGCTTCTTCACAGCAAAGGAATGAATTAATAATGTGAAGAGAGAATCTGCAGAATAGGAGAAAAATCTTCGCTATCTACTCTTCTGATATAGGATTCATATCCAGAACATAAAAAGAACTCAAAAAAACATAATACCAAAAAAAAACTGAAAACAAACAAATAGCACAATTAATAAATGGGCAAATGAATTAAACAAACACTTCTTAAAAGAAAAAATGCAGTCAACAAATACTTGAAAAATATGAATATCTTTAACAATTAAGGAAGTACAAATCAAAGCTACATCACTCCTGTTAGAATGACAGCCATCAATAATAAAAACAAAATTAAAAAGTGGAGAAGATGAAGAGAAAAAAGAACACTACTGATAGGATTATAAATTAGGAAATCAGTATGGAGGTGCCTCAAAAGCCATGGTAAGGAATCATCATATGATCCAGATGTACTGCTACTCAATATTTATCCAAAAGAATTAAAGTAAGCACAGCAGAGTGATTAACCCATACCCATGTTTCCAACAGAGCAATCCACAATAAGTTATGAAACCAGCCTAGGTATCCATCAATAATTAACTGGTAAAGAAAATGTGGTACATATACACAATGAAGAATGAAATTGTACCGTTTGCAGGAAAATGAATGGAATTTAAGAACATTATATTAAGTGAGAAATAAGCCAAACTCAGAAAGTCAAGGGTCATATGTTTTCTTTCATATGTGGAAAAAAAAGAAAAAAGAAATAGTAAGATAAGGGTGGGTGATCTTATGAAAATTGAAGGAAGATCAGTAGAATAGAGGAAAGGAACCAGGGGAATGAAGGAGAGAAGGAAAAGAGGAAATACTGGGGAATACTACTGGCCAAATTATATTGTTATGTTGTGTGAATGTATAAATATGTAATGATGAATGTCACCATTACATACAACTATAATGCACCAACAAAAAATGTGAAAAATTTTAGTTTAACACTTATGGTTCTCATGTCAAAACAATTTAAAAATAATATATTTAATTTTAATGATAAAATTGTATGCAATTAAGCTGTAATTATTTAAAAAGCTTTATATCAGAAAAGAAGTTAAAATTTAAAAGATGAATTGGAATTCCTACCTGCTACCCACTAGCAATGTGAATTGGCAGAATTGACACTCAGACTTCTTTAAAACCAAGAAAATAATCCCACCTGACAAGGTTTTCGAAAGATCAAATAAAATAAAATATATAGTAGCATTTGGAAACCTCGAAATCCAATAAAAATGACAATTATTTGAATTAGTACAGTTACTAAATTTACTGCACATGTATGCAAAAAATTCCAAGTAGCAAACAATTCTGCAAAATAGTATTCCAACGAACCAATCTTCAGTGTGCATAAATATTTCCCTTTCATGAATGCTAGTGTTTTGATTAATGTCTAGTGTAGTAGCAACAGGGCCGCCAGAACAGCTATGCATTCTGCAGGGCAACCTCAATACCTTTTGTGGGAAGCAGAGACTCCATTCCTCAAGATAACTCCATCTCATATGCGGATAAAGGTTAAGAAGCATATTTCATGACTACTGTGGAAAAAATATTGCAGCGTGGTTTTATAATGTCTTTAGAAGGAAAAGCTCAAAACTAACTAGAATTTTATCTGAAAATAGAAAACTCATTTGCTAGGAAATGAAATATTACACTCTTCATATTGCAAGGAAGTAAGTTGAGAATTTTTTCCATTGGAAATGAGAAAATAAGAGTTTGAAAACTGTGTTTTGAAATTGAGTAAAATATGTAACACTTTGAGACACTCAAGCAAAAGTAACCTCTGTTAATCTAAGTGGTTGTAAAAGGGGCATTCCTTTGTTTCCAGAGCTGTCTTGAGTGTGTCCTCTGGTCTTGGGGAAAAAATGCATAAAATCAATCTGACTTCCTTCTCTCGATCACCACAATTTTTATCATTGCCTGTCTCCTTTCGATTGAACATCTACTTTCTCTGACTGTTTTAATCCATATAGACTATAGCTATGAGAGTAAAATGCAAGGACTTGTGCCCAATGTTCTCTAGCTGTCAGACCAAGTGACCAAACTTCTTAAAAAGATGGTTGAGATCATACACACAGGGCCACTTATCACTCTTCACCAGTCAGTAGCCCTCTTTCTGTTACTCTGTCTTCCACTGAGTAATGCTCCTAGCTCCATGACTCATTCAGCTTTTCACAGCCCCTTACTTCTTATAAGCTCCCACTGTGCCCTCAGAAATTACCGCCAAAGAAGTTAAATCAGGTGGTCAAGGTCACACAAGTAAAAATCACAAAACAAAGATTTACATACAAGCTTTCTGATTCCAGAACCCCAGACACTTAAATACAACTAGTTATGGTCTCCATAAATAGAAAATTCCCAGTATACTGAACACCTTCTCAAAGCAATTCCTCCTACTGACTCCCCTTCACTGGAACCTGGTTTTGTTGACAACTGGGCTTTTTCTTGCTAGAAGCTATGGTTCCCTCATATCCAGGTCTAACAGTTCTCATTTGTCCCCATTGCTATTGCAATTACTTTTGCTCCTTTGAAACCTAAGACATTCACTGATATGATCCATTTCCACTCCTAGCCATCATTACCTACAGGCTCACTGAGGCCTGAGGAGAAACAGAAAACAGAAGAATACAACTGTAACAACATTTACTTAAATGTTCATAGGTTGGACACTTGAGTGCTGAGGAGCTACCTCCACACTAACTGCATAAAAGACACAGAATGTGAATTCTGGGTTCTATCCTGGTGCACCCTCATTCTTTGCAGATTGTGGAGGCTGTCATGCTTCTAACCAGGTCACCATGAGGGACTGGGAAAGCATCAAGAATCCCCAATCTCTCCTTTATGCTCTCAATTTCACATTTTTCTTTTGCAGGTTTCAGAGAAATGAAAGTGAAACAACCTTAGTCACCTTCAAACCCAGAACTTCTGTTGCAGTCTGGCCTAGCTAGTCTATCAGCATGGTGTCTCCCATTGTTTCTGTCACTTTTTTTGCTTTTAATAATGGGAAATATTGCATGATGTCTGAATGCTTATGGAAATGATCCAGTGGAGAGGGAAAGCCAGGGAAGGGAAAATAGAACCTTCAGGAGCAAGAACAGACAAGGGGGTATGGGATGCACACAAGTCTTGACATCCTTCTGGATTCCATACATCTCAGTGTGTATGGATGACATATGAAGCACTTGTTTCTCATTACCTCGACCTCTCCATCTCTAATGAACATCTCCCCAGTTTCTATATTCTGCACACCTTACCAGAACAGTGAGTGATACTGGAAGTAACAATATGCTTAGTTAAGTTCTGAAATTCACCTCCACCAACTTCAAATAGGTCCTGTCTGGCAATGCAGCTACCCTACCCCTGGTGAGATCCAACTCTCTGCTACAACTATTTATAAACCTTCTCCAATTCTTTCAAACTCAACACTCATCATTTCATGCCCCCCACCCCCGCAACACACACACACCCTATCATTCTAGAAGATGATACCACCACCTACTTCATAAAGAAGAAAGAAACCCTGGAAGGCTGATGTGTGACTCAGTGGTAGAGTGCTTGCTTAGCACATGCGAGGCACTGAGTTCCATCCTCAGCACCACATTAAAAAATAAATAAAATAAAAGTATTGTGTCCACCTACGACTAAAAAATAAATAAATAAATAAAAGAAAAAAAGAAGCCCTGGAGACAAGGACTTCTAGCCCTGATTACATCTGGAGCCTTTCTCTCCTTGAAGATCAAACCCTCCACCCATGCTTTAGAGAGCATGCCCACACTTCTTTTGGGGATCCTCCTACCATTGGTTGTCTTTCATCTCTCTCTTTCAGAAACAATTACCTTATCATTATAAGTTGAATCTTCTCCATTAAACATCTTCAAGTCTAACCCATCTCTTTTTTTTTTTTGAAAAGTTACCTTTGCCACCACAATCTGTTCTAACATTACTCTGTCTCTTTTTCATTCAACAAAGTATCAAAGTTCTTTTTTATTGTTTTTGAACTAGGGACTGAACCCAGGGGTGCTTTACCATTGAGCTACACACCCAACCCTTTCTATTTTTTGTTTTGAGACAGAATGTTGCTAAATTGCTGTGGCTGACCTTGAACTTGAGATTCTCCTGCCTTAGCCTTTAAAGTCTCTGGGATTCCAGGCTGAGGATTATGCTGCATTTGAAGCTAGCTCAACATTGAAGTTGTTGTCTACTCATGCTTTTTTGTTTCCTCATTTAATATTCATTCCTGACTGACTTCAATCTCTCTTACTAAGGTCTTTACTGATATCCATTCATTAAACCTAATAAGTGCTTTTTTCATAAATTAAATTACTTGAACCCCTACAGAATTTTATTGCATTATTCAAGTAATAGTGATCTCTTACTAAGTGCCTTTCACTGTTCTAAGTACTAGGATGTATTGGCAAACAAAATAAACAAATCTCTGACATGAAGGATTTTAATGGTGGGGAGGGAGACAGTGAACAAGTGAAACAAATATATGTCAGGTGGAATGTGCATAAACTTGATACAAACAAAGGGAGAGAATATGCCCAGATTAGTGGGTGTAAAGCTATGTTCTATAAAACAAGTAAAGGGAGACCTAAAGAAGTTGAGAAAGTAGAGATTTGAACAGAGGAATGATGTAAAGTGACTTATAAAGGGGCTGTCTGGCTGCTATTGGGGAGACAATATGGAAGTGAATATTTCAAGGAGGAAATGACTGTTCAGAATAGGAAAAGGGCAGTCAGTGAGAACTGATCAGCTTCTGTGATGTATTTCAATGAATGCATTTTGTATTTTGTATGTATTTTGTATTTTGTATGTATTTTGTATTTTGTATTTCAAAAAATGCTTTCTGTGATGTATTTCTGTATACAGCAGAATTTGCTGATAGACTAGGTGTGGGAGATGGGAGAAAGAAAGAGAAGAAAGAGTCAAACACAACTTAAATTTTTTGTTTGTTTAGTTTTGGGGTTTAAAAAAAATAGAAGAGAGGTTTCGTTTGTTTTGTTTTGTTTTTGGTATCAGGGATTGAATCTAGGGGCGCTTTACCGCTGAATCACATCCCTAGGCCATTTTGTTGTTGTTGTTGTTGTTGTTGTTTGGAGACAGGGTCTCACTGAGTTGCTTAGGGCCTCGATAAGTTGCTGAGGCTGGCTTTGAATTCCCCATCCTCCTGCCTCAGCCTCCTGAGCCTCTGGGATTTCAGGCATGTGCCACTGCCCCTTGCAGAAGTGTTATTTATTGAGATGGAGAATGGTACAGATAAAATTGACTTGTTGAGGGGCATGGAATGAATTTTGAACAAGTATCAAGTAGGTAAGTCTTTTATCAAATTATTTTAAAATCTGAAATCCACTGACACTGAAACTGCATATACGATCACAGAGTTTATCAGTTTGTAGATGATGGGACCAAATGAGAATGTCTGGGGAGTGAATAGTTAGAGAAAACAAGGGTTTGCAGGGCTGGGTCTGTGGCTCTTTCAATATTTAAAGGTCAGGAAAACGAGGAAGAGACTGAGAAGCAGCAGCCAAGTTGGGTGGGAGGAAAACAAGAAGAGAGAACACTGTCGGAATCAACTGAAGGAAGTCTTTCTGAACCACTTCCTTCAATAAGTGAAGTGAAATGAGAACTGGAATGGAGGCCACACATACCCTTGACAAGATCAGCTTCAATGCAGTCCAGGAACAAAACCTGATTGGAGTGTGTTCAAATGAAGATGTTTTATCATATAAGGAAAATGATTGGAAGGGTGAGGTAGCTGGAAAGAAAGGAAGATTATGAAAGGGTTTGGTTTTTAATAATGGAAATGCTTATGGAAATGACCCTGTGCAGAGTGGAAATGATAATGGACCAATTATCGGTATCAGAAGCAAGAGGAGGCAAGAGGAAATGGGTGCAAGGCACAAGAGAAGGAGTTGGTCTCAGCTAGAGAGAAGGGAGAGTTAGTCTATTAGAACTGGAGACAAAGCAGAATATTTAGGAATATGTTCAAGTAGGTTGTTCAGTTCTGTGGTGGGAACATGGGGGAGCTTGTCCTTACTGGAAACACCACTTTCTTGGGGCTCCATACTTCATCCCCTCCTGGTTCTCCTCTGTGATTCTGATGGTTCCTTCTCTCATTTATCTCCTTGAGCTGGAAAGGATCTGCAGGGTCTTCTCTTTTCCTTCTTAATTTCTCCACTGACTTTATTATCTTGGCAATGCATTCAATACCATCTGAACACTTTCCACTCCCAAATTCATGACTCTAGATCTAAACCTCTCCTCTGAGCTTCCAGCCCATAAATTCAATTGGTTTCATAATATTCCTACTTGAATATCTTGCAAGCAACTCAGTCTCAACATTCCCACTACGAATACAATAATATCTCCCTACAAACCCAGAAACGGTCTGTCTTCACGGCTCATTTCAGGGAGTCTTTCATCAAGCAACCCAGACCTAGAAGTCTCCAGGTGAGTCATTCCTGGCATTTTCTTTACACCTTACAATCATCACCAGTTTCTATCCATTTTAGCTCCTGGATATTTCTTGAAAGAAGTCATCCATTTCTCTCCATCTCTACTGTGGTGCAGAGGTCACCAGCACCTTTTGCCTTGTTCTGATCAATCCTTCCTACACAGGGCAGAGAAATATTTTCAAATTTAAATGTGATCATATCCTCAGATTCATTGCTTCTGTGTCAAAACAATTCATCTAAAAATCAAAAGGACGAAAAGGACCATGGCCTGTAAGACCTAGCATAGTCTGGCCCTTCGGGCTTCAGCTGACATTCACCCCTCCCTGTCAAAGATAGCGCCCCTCCCCTGCCAAGAATGCACCACATTCCTCCTCCTTCAGATCTCAGGGCAGGTGTCTCTTCCTCAGGGAAGCTTTAACTGATCACATATTTGTCCTATGTTGGTCAATTCCCCTTCAGGTATCTCCTTCAGCAACCCATACCTCTTTTAGCATTTATCACAGTGCTAATTTTATGTTTGAGATGCTCCTTAACTAACAATGGGTTATGTCCGGATAAACCCATTGTAAGTTTAAAACATCATAAGTCAAAAATGCACTGAATACATTACATCTAATCTACTGATCATCCGAACCGAGCCACAGTGCACCATGGAGTGTTGTTTGTTCCCCTTGTGATCACATGGCTGGCCACTTGCTGTGCCTCACTGTGCTGCCCAGCATGGAGCAAGAGGATCATACAGCATAGTTCTGGCCCAGGAAAAGATCAAAATTCAAAATTCAAAGAACAATTTCTACTTAATGTATTGCTCTCAAACTGCTGTGAAGTTGAAAAATCACAAGTTAAACCATCTGTATTAAACATAGGGGAACCATCTGTATTAAACTCAGCAGGGCAGAAACTTGGCCTTTTTTTTATTATTCTAGTGTCTTTACCATCTAGCACCTTCCTCATGTATAATTGGTGTTAAGTGTTTGCATAAATATATGAATGATGGTACTTGTCACAAGGATTATAGAAATCAATGAAAGACTTAGACACAAAGGTACAGTGTTTCAATGCACATGAAGAGTAAAATAATGTGACTTTATCGAGACAAGCAGCCACAGAGCTCTGCACAGAGGTGACTCTCAGTCTCTAATGAGATGGTGTCATTCAAAAACTTCAGCACTTTTGGTACTGTTCAGAGTGGCTTAATAAGGAAAACTTGCTGCGAGGTGGAAACCCTATGTGATGGTCCCTATATGCTCATTATCCAAATGCATGATTTCTAACAAGGTATTTCATCTGTCTGGCTCTTTGTTCCCACCTCTGTGAAAGAAGGTTGACCCAAAAGAGTCCCCACATCCCCTTCCAGGTCAGAATCCACCACCATTTGTCATCATTGACAAATAAGATCCAAAAGTAGAGGAGAAATAAAGGAGAAACCTCTGAGTTCTGGGATGAGGTGGGGTTTGAACTGGACCAGACAGTAAAGAATCTGATGAGTTAAGAGGAGAAAAGATCATTCCAGAAAACAACCCAGGGTAGAGAACACCTGTGGTTTGATGGTAATTATTAACACACCAACTGTTCTCTACCTTCCGCCCCCACTTGTTCCTTGGCTTGCAGAAGCAGTTCTGCCACTAGTGTTACCCCAAATTCAGCCAATCGCCCCAGCTGTAAGCTGAGCTTGAAGACTCTCTCCTCAGGGTCCTAGGCCACCCTGATTACAACAGCTCCATTTCTGTCCCCTCTACAAACATGGGGGGTGGGGGTGCAGGGCTAGGTCACTAATGCTGACTCTTGGCCATGCTACACAGGAGAACAGACTACAGAGCAATCAGTCTCCAGGGTCCTGTGGAAAATGCCAGGGATTTTATTTCCATCCTGCAACAGGGAAGTCAGCCTGCACCTGGAGGCTCCACGGAGGCTGTTTAATAAGACATTTGTTTACTTCCTTCCTGCTACCTCTGACAATATAATCCTTTCTGATTCTTTCCATGATTTGACTCTAAATGAAAAGTATGATCTCACAGTTGGTGGGGTGGGGGACGAGCCTGCAACATCACTGGTAATCTGCCAGAGCTCCAGCATTTGATCTGCAGGGATAGAATAAAGGCAGAAAATATGTTCCTGGCAAAAATTACCATTCCTCCCGTCTGGGACAGATTGCAACCTTCTGGAGATTGTCAAGATAGGGAAAAAGGGAGGGCAAGGGATGAGGGAGTCAAACTTGCTCATTTTTCCCTTAAAAAAGGCAGAATGTCCACTTTAATAAATTATGGTCTTGAATGAGCTTAAGATAATTTTCAAGTATTTTTTTTTACCTTTCACAATTAACTTATGACCTTACAAAATATTGAACTAGGGAAATTAGGCATAATTATGAACTCAGAAGACAAACATAAGGTCAAGGGTGAGCGAAAAAATGTGTGGAAAGCCAGAGGCCAGAGAAGAATAAACAAGAAGGAATAGGGTTTTCTTAGAAGGCAGCTCATTCTGTCTCTATGTCCCTGACTTCCTCAGTGTTTCTTACAGAGTAAGAAAAATGATTCCACTATTCCATGATGTTCCCCACCCTTTGCCCTAGAAGTGTACAGATGCAGCCTTTCTTTTTTCTTTCTTTCTTTCCTTTTCTTTTTTTTTTTTTTTTTTTTTTGGTACCAGGGATTGGACCCAGGGGCACTTAACCACTGAGCTGCACACACCCACAGCTCTTTTTATTTTGAGGCAAAGCCTCACTAAGCTGTTTAGGGTCTCCCTAAATTGCTGAGGTTGGTTTGAACTTGAGATCCTCCTGCCTCAGCCTCGAGTCACTGGACTACAGGTGTGCACCACCACACCCAGCCAGTTGCAGTCTTTCTTTTTTTTTTGAACCAGGAATTGAATTCAGGGGCACTCAGCCATTGAGCCACATCCCCAGTCCTATTTTGTATTTTATTTAGAGACAGGGTCTCACTGAGTTGCTTAGGGCCTCGCTAATTTGCTGAGGCTGGCTTTGAACTCTCTATCCTCCTGCCTCAGCCGCCCAAGTGCTGGGATTACAGGTGTGCACCACCGTGCCTGGTTCAGTCACAGCCTTTCTAATGCACTAAACTCCACTTGCTTTTGCTCACCTCTCGCCCACTACACCCCAGCCCAATGTATGAAGGAGTTGGAGGAAAACAAGGGAAGGAATCAGAAACCTGCTTACCAGTGTTATTTACCACATAGCCTCACTATTCTAATTATGGGGGATACAGCAATCAACAAAAAAAAGACCCCTGCCCTCAGAGGCCTTCCATTCAACAGACACATGAGTAAGTAAATGACATAGTGTATGAGAAGGTGTTTAGAACTTAGGAATAGGGTCACTAGATAATTCATCCTTAAAATTGGGATACCTTTAAGAATGAAAAAAAGTGCTAATAATAATTATTCAGAACAGCAGGTATAAACAGGAACTTTTCTGCAAATTAAGATGCATGACCACATTAGCTTCCAGAAAAATGTAGCACAAAGTGAGGAGGGAGCTTTTTTGTAATTTTTAATAGAATAGTCAGAGTAGACCTCGTGGAGCAGGTGATGCTGCATCTACCTGAACATCTACCTTGTTTCCTCATTTGTGAAAGAAAGGGCTTAGCCTAAAATAATATCTAAGGTTTCATTCAGTTCTGACATTCTTCAATTAATGATCTAGGAGCAATGGGCCACTCTTCACTGGTCTGGTGTAAAAACAAGGAGAAGGGAGTGTTTGGGATTGCTGAGAGGGTCATCGGAAAGGTCTGATAATCATGCTTGTGAATTACACACAGCAGTCTTGAACTCTTTTCAACCACTGAACATGCATTCTCAACATTGCATAGGCAGACCTTGTCCTTTGACCCTGGCAGCTTGTACTCTGACCCCCAAAGTCACATGACAGCTACTATTCCTGCTCCTCTCCACAGTAATCATTGTTTTTTGTACTGGACAGCTTGTCCTTGTCCTGATGAGGTATAAATTCATTTTTTACTAAGGGTGTTGAAAAAACAGAAGAATGATTGGCAAAAGGTTTAAGGAGTTTGGAGGCAATTCTGATTTTGTGAAAATATATTCAGTTTTGAGCACAATAAACTAAACACAGAAAGACATCTAGGTGAAAATATCCAGGGACAGTTGATACACGGGTGCTCAGGAGAGTAAAGAAAGTCAATTTCATGCAGGAATGAAGAGCACTGGCTTCGAAGTCAGGCAAAACTGGGTTCTTATTAGACACAATTACTTAATGTCTGTGACCCTCAGCTTGCTTACTTTAAATGACAATAATAACAACTTCAGAGGAATTTATTGAATGGATATGAAACATTTAATGTTAAATACAGTTCCTCGTAATGCTCATTTCATGGGAGCATGGCAGTTGATATTATCTTGGTTATTGGGCTGTTCATTTGGATGTCACAGTTAAAACTGTAAGTACGAGTGGGTGTGGATTAAGAGAAGGTGTAAGGAAGAACAGAGGTCTTCTAACAATCTTAGAAAATTCTTCACTTGGGAAAAGAATGAAGTGGCACAAGAAAGAGACAAGCAGCTGGGCGCAGTGGCGCACGCCTGTAATCCAAGCGATTTGGGAGGCTGAGTCAGGAGGATCATGAGTTCAAAGCCAGCCTCAGCAACTTAGCGAGGCCCTAAGCAACTCAGTGAGACCCTGTCTCTAAATAAAATACCAAATAGGGCTGGGGATGTGACTCAGTGGCCAAGTGTTCCTGAGTTCAATCCCTGGTTCCAAAAAAAAAAAAAAAAAGGAAAGAGACAAGCATATAAGACATGTAGAAAGACAATTTAGAATGGAGCTACTCCAGAGAAGATAGCTTGTACCTCAGGTGTGGCAGAGAGATAGAACGGCACTGTCATTCACCATTAATAAGGGAAATACATAGGAAGTAGAAAAGCTTGATGTTTGGGGCTGGTTGCATGGATCTAAGGAGAGCCCTTTTGAAGAGTAAACTAACTTGTACATGCATTTGTTCAAATAGAAAGTCAGTAAAAGAAATAAAAACATCCTTGCTGCTTTTGTGATATGTGTATTTAAAGGCATTGGGGATGCAGAAATTCAAAGGACCAGAAAAGGAAGAGTTAGTTTTGAGAACAAGGGTCTTTAAGACACTGGAAATGGATGCCATCTAGGGCCTATGTGGAGAAGTTATAGTCTTCTCACACTTCCTCACCTGTTCTGCTAATGTCTAGAAATGGAATGGTTTCCCCCATGATGCCGGATGAGGCCCTGGGAGTCCTATAATCCTATGGAATGTTTGTTGAATGAATGAATATAGCAGAATTCATACTTATCCTTCTAGAAACCTTGCCCTTTCCCTCTCCTGTAGATACAGTTCTCCATGTTCTTTGGAATCCTCTCAGAGACATTAAAGGCAAAGGAAGAAATCCTCCACGCCTGTCCCCAGTCTCTCTCTATATTTGAATCCTTTGCTCTGGCTAGGCTGGCCCTTATATCAGAGCACAAGTTTGCGGTTAGTTTGGCCAACCTATACCTTTGCTCAAATCCCTCTCCTGAATGGGATACTCCTCTGATCCTTCAAAATTTACCTTGAATCTCTGCTCTGGGATGGTCCTCCATGCGTCCCAGGCTAACATCACTTAACTTTCTCTGAATTTTCCCTTAGAATGTATCCCTGAGGGTTGGCAATGATGTTCCCACATGAGCAAAACTAGAACCATAGACAGCTAGGATATTTTTGGAGGTCATATGAAGATAGCCACTTCTGACCTCTCTTCAGAAGAGTATCAAAAGTTGTACAGCTTCCTTGAGTTATTTAAAACTTGGTGCCTGAGCCAAAATAAAAGGGTTACCCAAGTAGATGCTTGGATCTCAGAGACTTGGATGATTAAATATCTGGTTCACCAATTACTTCCATGATTACTATGATTACGTAATGAATTACACTAAAATTTCATGGTTTAAAAAATACTTTCATTTTGCTCACAAATCTGCAAATTAAGGCAGGTTCAAGTTTACCTCCACTCCAGTCTGTGACCGTGGGGGCAGCTTGAAGGCCAGAGCTAGAATCATTTTCTGGAGACTCACTTAGTCATGTATTTGAGTTGGAAAGGCTTGAACCACTGTGGCCTGGAACAGCTGGGTTTGCAAGTGTTTCTCCTTCAAAGCACTTGCTCAATGGGTGTCTCCAGCATGGTGTCTCAGGACTAGAGTCAATGTAATTAGAGTTCTTACATGTTGGTTCAGGGGTCCCAAAATGCATGCTCTTAAGAATGAGTGAGACAGTGTTCAAGGTGAGAAAGATAGATTCTAACTCTTAATGATGGAGTACAATATTGCATTGTAAGAAGAACAAGTGAGATGGAATAAAGTGGCCATCTTTAGTAAATATAATCGGTCACAACTGTCTTCTTATGACATCTCTTCTGGTTCCTTCTTCTTGTCAGCATTCTAATTACTCTTAGGTCTTGAACTTTGCCTGACATTTGCCAGCAGGTTTAAAGTGTGTTATAGTTTGAATGTGAGGTGTCTCCCAAAAGCTCACGGTGAGGCAATGAAAGAAGTTTCAGAGGAGAAATGATTGGGTTGTAAAAGTCTTAACCCAATCAGTGGTTTAATCCCCTGATGGGGATTCACTAAGTGGTAACTGAAGTGGGAGGGTGTGACTGGAGGAAGTGGCTCATTGGGGGCAAGGCTTTGGGGTATATATTTGTATCTGGCAAGTGGAGACTCTCCCCCTCTCTGCTTCCTGATCATCATGTGAACTACTTCCTTCTGCCACACTCTCCACCTTCATATTCTGCCTCACCTCGAGCCCCAAGGAATGGAGCCGGCCTTCTTCAGACTAAGACCTCTGAAATCATAAGCCCTCAAATAAACCTTCCCTCCTCTATCATTGCGCTGATTGGATCATTGAGTCACAGCAGCAAAGAAAGCTGACTAAAACAAAGTATAAAAACTAAAATTTGGAATCCAGCTGAAGCAAAACCATACTCCCCTTTCTTGTTTTTTGTGGGGGTCTCTCAGCCACATCCCACAGGGATGAGAAAAGGATTAACTGCTGGAGGATTATGTTGGCTATAAATCAATTAATTACTCATAAACTTATATAATCAATAAACACATAAGAGCCAATACTCTTTTTAAAATTAGAGGGGGCGTGACGGGTCTGGCCATACCAGCTCTGGCCTCTAACAACATGGAGTAGCCCAACTCTCTTTTATTTATAACACACAGGTAAAGGGGGCAAGACTGAGAGGAACTTTGATGGACAGGACAGGGTGGAGTTAGGGGAGCCATTCTCTTAGGGGGAATATTCCAGAAGGGGACAGGAAACCACTCCCACGCAGTGCCATGTGCTTCCCAGAAGTTCCTAGAAGCCAGACCTCTGTGTCCCAAGGCTCAACCTAGTCTGATTCTGCTAAATAAAGATGGCTTCCCACAGTTTCTTATACAAAGTCAATAAGAATTTAATCTTTCTGGTCTATATTTTTTCACCTGGACAAAAATAGAAATGAAACTATCTCCCTATGTCACTGTTCTCAGTAAATCATACCCTCCTTCCAATTCGTATTGCTCCTCTACCTGGTCCCATACAGAACAGAGACCTCCCTTCTGTGCTGGCCGTCGTCAGCTGCCCCTTTTTGAGCCTTCCAGGCCTTGTGAGAAAAATAGAACAAAATCAGGACTGTAATAAATACAAATAAGTGCATTCACTCCACCAGCACCGCCTTCACATGATAAACTACTTAATCATGTGCTAATGATGAACAGTTGACTTTCCTGATGCCAGACATAGGAGGCTGAGGGTGCCCTCTGTGCCCCAGTGTTAATTACTTCCTTGACTAACTCCAAGAGACACTTATTAAATTTTGAGCCTCTCTGCCTGTAAGAGGGCACACACAAGTGCAGCTGATGTCTCTTTCACTTTCTGTATTAAGGAGCAAAAATGCCAGCCAAGGTAGAAAGGAAGACTCTTGCTGAGGTGGAGAAAAAGCAGATGGAAGTATTTTGAGCTTGGAACCATCATTCAGGGAGCAAAGGAATTTGTGCAATGCACAACAGCAAAAGCCAAACGGTCCTGGACTCTAATAGATCCTCACTCTGGCACTTGTGGTCATTGTGGTCTTTGACTACTTAGCTTCCCTGAGTCCCAAGCTCATCTAAAAAATGTCATTAGTGTCCCTACCTTTGTAGAGTTGTTGTGAATAATAGAGCTAATCTTCCAATATGGGGCCTGATGCATAAAGTGGGAACAATAAATGTCAGATACAACCACTCCTAGTACTAGTATTAGCACTACTACCACTATCATAACTCAGGTTAAAACGTCAGCCTGCCTGATTTGACAAGGCTCCATATTATTTAGTATCCAAGGCAGCCAGCATGAGACCAAGGCAGAGCTAAACAGCGGGAGAGCAGAAAGTGGTAACCCTCCAGTTTGTTAAGTGAACCCAGTAATGACATCAAGGACTTCCTGTCAATGTCTTCCATAAACTTTGTCACTTGAAAAATTTCCCAAATCAAAAGCCATGAATGGATCTTGAATCCCAGCTCCCACCACCTCCACCTCCTAACTGTCTTACTTCAGACAAAAGACTCTTTCAACTTCTTGTTCTATAAATCAGAGGTAGTACCTATACCGCATGCATGTTTAGGGAATGTGATGTCGCATGCCTAACATGCCTAGCTTACAGTGGGGCAACACGTGTGTTAAGGTGCATTATCTCTTTAAAAACAGGAATACTCAAGGCTCTGCAGTCTAGGGCAGATGTCCTTCAATCTGTACCTTCCAAATATTGCTGTTGCATGTAACCCATACACATGCGCGCGCGCACACACACACACACACACTTGCACATACACACATGCAAACGGATACATACAACCACATACACACACCGCACACAAGCATAGATATACCATATACAATGTACATAAACACACTACATATGCACATACACACATGTACACACCAACATACTCTCAAGCATGGCCTTCTAGAATGGGTACTGGTTCTACTTCACCATCTTCTAGGTCATCCCCCTAAACAAACTTGGAGAAGAAAGTAACAGTGCACATTTTAGGATGTAATGCAGAGGAAGTTTCTCTGAGTTTCTTTGTCACAGTGCATTTTACATCATGCTTTGTGAACTATGGGCCATTTTCTCAGGCAGCTGAAGGATTTGCAATCCAGGACAATCATCACACTTTCCTGGGGACTTTAATTCTAATGCATCCTAGGGTCCTGCCACAGGTCTACAGCATCAGAACATACAAGTCCTGGGGTCTGTCTTTGTGATAGTTACTAAGGTGGCCACTTTCCATCCACAAGGTGGATGGAAAAGAAAAAAAGAAAAAAGAGCTGAGAAAAGCATTCACCTAATGGAAGAAGAAACAGCCACACAATAAGAGAGGCAAAAATAACACAGGACCACGCAAAGCACTCCCTACCACTCTCTATTTTCTGGTTACAGTCCATCCCTGAGCCTTTCACACAGGCCTTGAAATGCTCCATTATCTTTATCACAAATTCCTATTTTGTGCCTCAGCTGGTTCAAGTGAGTTTCTCTTACTGTAACCCCAAAGCAGCTCTAAACCAATCAGGTACTCAATCACCATCATAAATGCTTTGCTGATAAGGGAGACAGCATGCAAGACAGGCCCTGTCTCTACTCCTCAGCAGTTCTGCGGAGGCCAGATGCCTCTTCCTCCATCCACCAGCTTCCTTTGAGATGTTTCCCAGCACCTCAGAGCTTCCCATAGCTAGGGATGGAAGGTGGAATGTTTTTCTTTACAGTTACAATAATAGGCATCATGCCATCGGCAAAAATGAGGACAATCATGGAAACTTCTTTTCAAAGATCCAGGAAGACTTCTTGGCATCTTACAGATGTTTGGCCAATTCAGAGGTAGAGAAAGGAATGAAGTCACAACATTGGAGTTCATGTGACTTTATGAAAGGTAAATCTATTATTACTTTTGGGGGGTACTTAAAAGCCATAATTTTCCAAATCACTGATAAGGAAGTGAAGAGCAAAATTTTGAGTTGATCTGTAGTGAGTGGATTGTACTATGTAGCAGCATTTTTGTATTGCTCTCATTTCTAGATCCATTTTATGTCCTTAAACTTGCTTTGGCTTTTTTCTTCTTTCTTATTTCTAATATATGTTATTTTGCTGCATTTTAAGCCTCCTTAAATCCTTTCTAGAACTAGAAGCAATATAACAAAATAAAAACAGATTTCCCCATTGTTACCAAAAGAATTCTTCCCCTTTTATGTTACACAGAGGCATATAAAATGATGGATAGTCAGAAATAAAATATTTAGGCTCAGAGTTCCATCAGTCTCCACCAGGCATTTATTGTGCTCTTCTTATGTAGGAGAAACTGTAAGAACTACAAAATAAGTGCCACATTCAGGGAAAAGTTCCCAGTATAGTCCAGAGACAGAGAACAGTCACATAGAAAAGAAAAAATATCCAGGAATGCAGGGTCATAAATAGAAGCAGTTCTTGTGGACCAGGTTGGTCAGAGAAAGCCTCATGAAGGTAAAAAGAGTGAAGCTGAACTTTGGGGAATATGGAAGATTTTAATGTGTGAGGAAAGGGTAGAAGAGACAAAGATAAAGCATAGGGAAAGAGAGTCACAGGAGAAAGGTGTAGCGCAGAGCTCCCAAACTTGAGCATTAGAATCACCCAGAGGGTTTAGGCCAAGTGGGATAGTTGAGTCAAATGGTGGTTCCATTCCAAGTTTTCTAAGGATCTCCACACTGCTTTCCAGAGTGGCTGCACCAATTTGCAACCTCACCAGCAAGGTATGAGCATACCCTTTTCACCACATCCTCACCAACACCTATTATTGCTTGTATTCTTGATAATAGACATTCTAATTGGGCTGAAATGAAATCTTAGGGTAGTTTTGATTTGCATTTCTCTTATTACTAGAGATGTTGAACATTTTTGCATATATCTGTTGATTGCTTATGGATCTTCTTCTGTGAACTGTCTGCTCATTTCCTTAGCCCATTTACTGATTGGGTTATTGTATTCTTGGTGCAAAGTTCTTTGAGTTCTTTATAAATTCTGGAGATTAGTGCTCTATCTGAAGTGAGTGTGGCAAAGATTTCTCCCACTTGGTAGGCTCTCTCTTAAATCAGCATACCTCAGTGACACAGCTACCTCAATGTTTATAGCAGCTCTATTCACAATAGCTAGATTGTGGAACCAACCTAGATGCCCTTCAATAGATGAATGGATAAAGAAACTGTGGTATATATACACAATGGAATATTATTGAGCCATAAGGAAGAATAAAATTATGGCATTTGCAGGTAAATGAATGGAATCGGAGAATATCATGCTAAGTGAAATAAGCCAATTACGAAACACCAAAGGCTGAATGATTTCTCTGTAAGTGGATGATGATGCATAATGGGGGTTAGAGGGAGACAAGAATGAAGGAAAGATGGATTGTATAGGGGAAAGTGAAGGGTGAGGAGGGGGTGGAGGGAAGGAATGAAAATGGAATGAGACAAACATCATTACCGTATGTACATGTATGATTACGCAAATGGTGTGACTCTGAACAGAGAAACAAAAGTTGCACCTCATTTGTGTACAATGAATCAAAAAAAAAAAAAAAAAAGAATCACCTACAGGGCTTCTCAAGCCTACTCAGCTGGGCCCAGCACCCAGAGTCTCTCATGCAGCAGATTCTGGGCAGGGCCTGAAAAGATGCAGCCCCGTTGAGCCCTCTTGTGACTCTTTTGCTACCAATCAGGGACCTACAAACTGAAAAAGGCTGATCTAAACAAGGGCTGTTTTCTGCACCACGCTTTAGAAAGCGTCCTCCTGCCTCTTTCCTCTGAGGAGGAGGCTCCTGTTGTAAGGGGAGCGAGACAGAAGGCGTCCACGCTGTCAGATGAATCCCTCTGTTCTGAGAGCCAACCCATATATCTTTGTCACCTTCCTTCAAGCTGCTTAGAGCCTGTCCTCTCATGCATCTCTCTCTGCCCTTAACTAAATTGTTCACAGTTTGCAGGAGTGTGAACAAAACAAAAGATGTTGACCTTTTCTTTCCTGGACTTGGTTCTTTGGGAGAAATTCCACCCTCCACCCTAAGGCCAAAACAAACAATTTCCTTGGAAAATTTTCATCGGCCCTTCTCCACCTGCTCTGTTCCCAGGCAAACTCAGCACCTTCGTCAGTTGCACATTCAACTCTTCAGTTCTCTTTATGCTTCCTCAGCTGTGACCACTGCTCCACCTCTGGCCCTTACAGCATATGAGCACTGTGGACACAACCCTGTAGGATGTGAGTGGGAGGCTGCAAGATGAGGCTTCCTGGGTGCCTTCAGTACCTTCTCTCCCAGTTAGATTAGGAATCAGATAGACTTGGGCTTAAATCTACTTGGTCTGTATCAAATTACAATTTGAGAAATTTTTAGAAAATCATTTCAGCTGGGCATGGTGGTGCACACCAATAATCCCAGCAGCTATGGAGGCTGAGGCAGGAGGATGTGAGTTCAAAGCCAGCCTTAGCAACTTAGTGAGGCCCTAAGCAACTCAGCAAGATCCTGTCTCTAAATATAATGTTAAAAAAAGAGCTGGAGATGTGGTTCAGTGCTCAAGCACCCCTGGGTTCAATCCTTGGTACCAAAAAAAGAAAAGCAAAAAAAATCACTAGACAGCTTAGCCTCACTTTCTTCATCTTGTAAAAAAGATAAAATAGTATCCTTTTTTATTATGATAATTTGAGATAAATAATGAGGCCTAATATAACACATGGCCAATAAATTGAATCAATTTCATAACCATTTATTGCTCAGGGCCACACGTTTGTTATCTAACAAGTACTTATTAACTGCCTTCTCTGTACATATGCTTAATGAATATTTTAGTTGGCAAGATGTGCATATGACTATGATAGAAGATATTAAAAAAAAGTGAGCAACGTATGATAGTGGGACTATCATTACAAAATTTACATGCTATTTAGGCTGATATTCCCCTAGAAAATTTCAGGAAAGAAGGATGAAATTTAAATATGTGTGAGACTTTGAGTAGCCAACAACTGGAGACGGGATTGAATGGAATAACAAGAGCAGCAGTCTCAAGAGAAGGTCATAAAATATTGTTTGGCAGATGTAAGCAACTGGTGGGATTTTCAAGGACATGTGGGAGAAAGGCTTAGGATGGGTCTGACACAAGAGGGATAATAACATGCCTTGATGCGAGTCTAGAGACAAGAAACCAGGGTCAGTGTTACCAATGAATGTATCAGGGAATATTACATGGAGTTGTGCATATCAGAGAGTATTCTGTGCATGATACAATTGGCAGGCCTATAGTTCCTGGAGAAAACTCTCCAACTAACATGTTACAGTCCCCAAAATCCTATTTGTTGATTTTGGTATTGAAGATCCTGATTAAACTTCAAGTCTCGTTGCATGTTGGGTTCCCCAGTGAACAGATACTGAGATGGGGGTATGCATACAGGAATTTGATTAGATAATGCTCTCAGATCCCCACTGTGGAAGGCACAAACAAAGCAGGATGTGATACAGATGCAAAGAGACCTTCCCTGATGATACAGGACTGGGAAGCTGGGATGGCTCTTCAGACTTGTCTCACACTGAGACACGGAGATTAACCCTTTATATATCCATTTTGACAAGTCAATGGTTGCTTAGGAAGTAAGGCATAACCTTAGACCAAGTGACTCCCTTTAGCCACAGTATTTCCTAAAGATTGCTAAGGGCTTCCTGTCTGTGGTGCTCCCAACAATCAGAGAAATGCTTCTCCTTTAAGGTGAACTGAGAAGCACATCCTGCATTCGCTGCATGTATTATATGTGCAATTGCACTATGCCTTAAATTATTGAATCCCCCTAGCAAGGGCAGAGACAGGCAGTAAAGAGATACTAACTAGGAGAGCAAAAGGAACAGAAGTAGGACCCAATCCAGACAGAGCCTTCCTGGTGCAGCTAGAATAGAGGACCCTGGACCACCAGAAAGAAAACTGAGATTAATAGGCTCTATCAGAGGAGCAGGCACAAAGCAGAAAGTAAAGACCACCTTCAATAGCCTTCACCCAAACTGACAGCTTAGTCAAAGACTGTTATTTTAAATAATGACATACCTGTGATTGAGTATCTACTATGCACCAAACACTGTGCTTTTTGTAAATACACATGAAATCTCATGACAGCTCTCTAAGATCAGTATTATTAATGCCATCTGATAGAATAGGAAACTGAGATTCAAAAGGACAATTCCTGCAAGTGGTAGGTCTATGATTGGGTCTGTCTGACTCCAAATCCTTGCTGCTTCCATCCTTAGACTCTGGGACTTTCTAGAGTATTCCCAGGAACTGCATGTGTCAGGAATCACCATGCAGTTCAAAGGAAAGCCCACCTCCCATTCCTGCTTCAGCTAAGATGATCCCACTTGTATCTGTTTAAAAAAAAGAACACAGTTAAATTAAACTATGTGTGTGAGAAAAACAGTCACTTCCAGAGTCTGTGGAGGCTTTTCCTTCATAAACCATGTATTTTAGTCAAGAATGCAATACAACACAATGGCTAAGATCATAACCTCCAAAGTCAGAACACATGGATTCCGATCCCTACCTCAGGGGCCATGGGACCTTAAACAGTATTTACACCCTCTGTGCCTCAATTTCCTCTTCTATAAAAAGAAGTCAAAACTGTCTTCATAGGTCGGCAGTGAAAATTATTTTACATATGTAAAATGCTTAGAAAATTCAGCAAATAGTAAGTGCTACATGATTGCTAGCTCTTACAATCCTTATCTGTGAATTAGTGTTAATCTGAAAGTGTGCCTCTGAGTCACCCAGTCCCAGAAATTATAATCCAGAAAGATTCCAGAAACCTTACCTCATTCTCTACCAGTCGGATATACCAAAGTCAAATTTTCATTAGTTCTCTTATCTGTTAATTCTATCATCCATTCATTTATCAAGACTGGGTGAGAGTCTCCTGTGTGTCTGGCAAAGTTCTGATGATTAGACATACAGGGATAAATAAGAGAGACAAAGTCCCTTAAGGCATAGAGTTTATACTTTCCTGGAGGATAAAGATAATAAACAAATAAATATAGAGGATGTAAGTGATTAGTATGAAAAGAAAATAAAGTTTATATATAGAGAGTAATGGGTGTTGGTGTTTCACATGGGGACTCAGGAAGCTCTTTCTGATTAGAAGATACTGGAGCAGAGACATGAAGGAGGTCAGAGAGTGAGCCATAAACAAATGTGTGAGAAGCATGCTCCAGAGGGAACAAAGGGCCAGGGACAAACCCCTGAAGGTTCTTGGCACCTTGGCAGGTTGGAGGGACACAGAAATCAGGAATGTAGGCAGAGGACAGATAACATGGAGCATTGTGGAATATAGTAAGACATCAGATTTCCTTCTAAGTGTGGTGGGAAGTCACTGGAGGGATCTAGGCAAGAGAGTGACATGAGGTTGACCTTTTAAAGTAGTACTCTGGAGATGGTGAGGAAAATAGACTACACAAGGGTGAAGAATGGAAACAGGGAGACCAGTTAAGAGGCCTTCCCAGGAGACCTGGTGACATGGGCTACATGGTCGAAGCAATGGGAATAAGAAGTGGCTCTAGACATGTCAAAGACTAGGAGCCATCTGGATTTAAAAGGCGGATTTGAATGTGGACGTGAATGAAAAAGTAAGTCATCGAAGACTCCAAGGTGTGTGAGAGTCTTCAGTTTACAGATGGTCATAACACGTGAGATGGAATGAGTTCACCTTGGGAGTGAGAGAAGACAGAGAAGGTGCAAGCAGAAATCCAGGACCTTCAGGTATAAAAGTCAAGAAGAGGAAGTAGGGTCAGTCAGAGGGGAGTGAGAAGGGAGGAGGAGCCACTGGCATAGGCAGGGACCTACTGAAAGGAGAAGGGAATTCAAGAAGAAAGTTGTGAAGTACGATTTCAAATGATGCTGCAAACCTGGTTAGATAAGAGGAGGAAGGAAAGTTGATCATTGGAATGGGAATGTGTGAGCACTGGTGACCTTGACAAGAGCATTTTAGTGGGATGTCAGGGACAAAAGCCCACTGTGAGTCATTTAATGGAAAAGGGGACTGTGAAGAAGTAGTAACTACACTTGAGAAGCTTTGCTGTAAAGCCAAACAGGGTGGTAGAAGCTGGAAGAAATTGGAGATGATAGTGTTAGAGGAAATGAGAGATAAAAACATGTTGTAGACTCATGGGAAGGATCCAGAAATGATCAAGCAGTAGAAAGAGGGGACTCTAACTAGAGTGATGCCCTTGGATAGGGGAGGGGGATGGGATCTGTACCTCAGGGTACAGGGGGTTCATCCGTGAGAGAAGGAGGTCAAGAACAGGGCACAGGTGGAGTAGGCAGCAGATGTGGAGCCTGGAGCTCTCCAGGAGACTCTCTCTTCTAATAATGACACTGAAGGTCCCAGACACTAAGGGGAGTTGTAAATCACACAGCTATTAATAGCCACTCTAGAAAACCCATGAAATTGTATTGCCACATCTCAACCCTCTAGAAAAAAATCTGTTACTCTTGCTGCATCCTTTTTGACTATCCCTTATCCATCTGTGATTATTGTTGTTGTTTTGTTTTGCCTCTAATAATCCTGAGTTTCTCTTGGACTCTTTGGTTATCTGCCAGGCACTAATGTAATGAAGAGTTTGGAATTGTGCCCTGAATTTCCACTTACAGAGATTTTAAAATCCCCCACTGACCATTTGAGAGGAAGAAGTATATAAATTTATAGAACAAAATCCGCTGGGTCCACCTGGCATTTCTTCATAAAAGAGTCAAATAACCCCTGACTTTGGGCTGCAGAGTCCAGCATAGTGTCCTGCCTACCACGATGTTTATGGAAATCCATGGAATAAATCGGTGATGCATTTATATTCCAAGATGCTGGAACTTCTGTAACTGAGCCAATTCTTTCTCAAGCCTGATACACATTGTAGTGTTTCCACTGTGAAATCAGCATACCCACAAGCTGATTCCTTTGGGTTTGTTTGTAGGCTGACCATTAAACAATAGTTTGTAGTTATTCACAAATACACAATAATTTCAAATTATTTAGACCCGATTATTGATGTCCATCCCTAGGAACCAGAGTTAACTGCTATGTTACCTTCATAAAATAACCAATTTAATCATAAAATAATTAAATCAGAGTATCATAGAGACCCTGGGTCAGAAGCCTATGGTATACAAACTCTGCAGGGCCCTGGGGGATTTTTGCTTGGCATGACAGACACTGGCTACATGGGAAAATTACAGAGTGTCTTCTAATATCAGGCCCATTCACAAAATCCTGAGCCATTCTTGAGCTCAGATGACAGTCCACTAATCTCTGTTACTGTTTAAATTGTTTATTTAACTGTGAGTTTTTTGCCAACTTTCCCCTGATGTAGACAGCCCTTCATTCCTCAGGAGTCCAGGGAATATGGTGCCTTCTACTCCTACTACCTACAGTGATGTGGTGATGCCCAGGGCAAAGGAGAGGTTCACATCTGCTGTTGAAAGAGGGTATAGCTAAACTATGGAACCAGCCTAGATGCCCTTCAAAAGATGAATGGATAAAGAAAATGTAGTATATATACACAGTAGAATATTAGCCTTAAAGAAGAATGAAATTATGGCATTTGCAGGTAAATGGATGGAACTGGGGAATATCATGCTAAGTGAGTAAAGCCAATCCCCAAAAAACAAAGGCTGAATGTTTTCTCTGATAAGTGGAAGATAATCCATAGAGGGGCATTGAGGGGAGGGAAGAATGAAGAAACTTGGGATTGTGCAGAGGGGAGAGAGGGGAGGAGTGGGTCTGTGGGGATGAGGAGGAGGGTAGAATGAAACAGACATTATTACCATATATAAATATATGATTGTGACTGCACCATATATATCCAAAGGAATGAGAAGTTATGCTCCATTTGTGTACGGTGTGTCAAAATGCATTCTACTGTCATGTATAACCAATTAGAACAAGTTCTTAAATATGAAAAAATATATAAAAATTTTTTAAAAGAAAGAGGGTATAAGTGTTTATTACAAAATCAAATTTAAATATTAACCATCAATTAAAACATTGCAGCTTCCCTAAAGCAATTAGGGAAAAGCTACAAGAGTAGCCTTGAGCTCTCACCTCTGAAAGAGAAGGTATTGCGATGGGATAACCAGTGGGAGCAACTCCTGGGGTGGAGGGGTCTGCAATATCTGACTCTGAGTGGCATGTGCTGTGCACATCTCTGGAGCCACCAGAGATTATAATCATAGCCTCACTCTAGTTGCTATGCAGTCATGTAACCTCTCTGAGCCTCAGATTCCTTGATTATAAAATAGTACCTACTATCCAAATTAATGAGAAAGATTAAATGAGACAAAAATGTACACAGGATGAGCCTGGTGTCTGCCCTGCTTCAGAAACCTGAATGATACTGAGCTCCTTCCTTCACAACAAGACAGGGGATGACCAACAAAGACATCTGTCTCTCAGAGAATGTCAGGAACTTTTAAATCACCCACTGTAAACATGTCAGTAGCCAGCACTTCAGTGGAGAATTTACAGGTAAATGGACTTTCCTAGCATTTCTTTCTCATTCCTTCAGTTCTTAATCTAACATTCTGGTTTAACAGGGAAAACTAATAGAAATTGCTGATTGTCATATACATAAAAAAGTGTGAATATAATTTTTTATGTATAACTGCTGAAGGGAAAAAAAATATTTTAGGCACATTTTCCTTTCCCCTGACTAAAGCATTGAGTAAAATCAGTGTGGCAGATGTCGGGGCAACAGTTGCCTTGGGAATAAGTGCTAATTTAAAATGGAGAGAAGCAGAGGGGATGGGTGACGTGCAGCACTCAAGCGTTCGGATCCAGTAAGAACTTTCAATCTGACTGCACTGTAAACCCTTAGGGCATGATTGATGTCTTTTTGAATCTGTACAGCCCCAAGGATACTGTTGTTGCTCCATACACATGAAATAAAACAGTAATATTTACAGTTTCTATGTACATTTTATCAAAACTCTTGAGTCTGATCCATACTTTGGGGATCATTCCTAGCAACTACTTAGAAACTAATCCCAAAGATGACAGAAATTTCTTTCTTCTTTCTTCCTTCCTTCCTTTCTTTCTTTCTTTCTTTCTTTCTTTCTTTCTTTCTTTCTTTCTTCTTTCTTTCTTTCTTTCTTTCTTTGTCAGAACTGGATGCTGTTGGCATCCTCTAGGAACAGAGAATTACTTGGGGACCCCCCAGGGAGCCTTCCTGAGCTGATGAACCTCTACAGCCTATACTCCTAGCCTACCTTCTCTAGCCATGAATCTCTCCTGCCTGCTCTTCCAGATATCCTTTCCCAACAGAAGTTTATGAATGTCTTTGATTACCATAAAATAAAAATCCCTAAGAGTATCTTTTTATATAGTAACAACTAACTAATATGCAACATCCAATTACTAGATAATATGTAACTTTATTTAACCAGACAACCAAAGGTTCAAATCCCAGCTGACTTTTATTAGCTATATGTCCTTGGGTAAGTCATTTCTTTATGGATAAAATTAGGATGGAATTATTATCCACATGACACAGTGACGCAAAGAGTTAAATGAGTTAATATATGTAAAAACTTGGAACAGTGTCTGGCAAAAAGTAAGTACGATAGAAATATTGGCTATTTCATTTCAGCCACAAGAGACTTGCTAACACTCAGCACTAACACCTCCTACCCCTTTGTAACAGGAAGAGTTTACTTATTCTCATCAGGCACAGAAAATCCCCCACATTCTCTTTCCATTTGACCTCATCAGCCAAGAACAATAAGTCCTCAAAACAATTGTGTTCTAACAAAAACCCAATGATAGCTGGCAACTCTAACACAGAATCTGTCCTTCCAGAAAGCTGCCTTCTTCTATTTTAAAGGAGATGAATAGAAACAGCTAAATTTGGGGAAAAAAAGGAAAAGAAAAAGAATGTTTCAGGTACTAACAGATGATGTCACTTTCTCTGAATGAAGCACAGTGAGGCACTCAGAGGATCCTACAGAAAGGACATGGTGGAAGTGCTGCCTTCCTCCGACCCCACCCCACCCCACCCTGCCATCTGCCATTCTCATCCTAGTGATCCAGCCACACCTGCTTCCTGTTCCCAACATACCTGCATAGTTGTGTGTCTACTGCTCCTTAAGTGATGCTCCATCTGCCCAAAATGGCCCTTCCATACCCCACGACTGTGCTCACAGAACACTCTATTAGACTATTGTCCATTGACTAATCTCTCTGAAATATCTGCTGATCCCCAAGCAAATCTGATAGCTCTCCTCTAGATATTCCATATAAGCTGATCACTTAATTTGCACTCAGCTCTCTCTCATTGCCATCAAATGCTGAGACTCCTGAAAAGAAAGATTGCCCCTGATGTCTCTCTGTATCTAACTTCTAGCAAAACAAAATATATGTAACAGAAGAGCAATAACTACTTAATAATAAATTCACATATTAGCAAAGGGAGATTTTTTAAATAGGAAAATAAAAGCATATCTATATACATAAAATATAGATTACCCCTTAACAATATCCTGAGGTTTAGCCTTGCTAAGACATTTCCCCAAATTATCAAATCACTATATAAACAAAAGAAAAGAAGGTAAATGGAGAATTTTTGTAAAGTCAGAGTCTTAGAACCCCAATATGTTGAAATTTATCCTGGTCCTAACTTAGGAACCCTTTTCAAAAAACAGAGATATCAGTTAAACACCCTTCGAATTCCTTCATCATGCCTGATGAAGGACACTTGCCTTCTGGGAGTGGATCCTTGTACACAGGATGACTCGGTGATCAGAGGTTCTGGCTGGCTGGAGCAGGTAATAAGAAAAAAAAGAAAGGAAGATGAAAACACACACACACACACACACACACACACACACACACACATTAATTTCTCCAAACCACTAATCCAGGAATGTTGAGTTAAAATTTCAGAAACGAGTTCTATATTTTATTTCCACTCTGTACCTATGTGTCACACTCCTTATCCAAACTGACTTCTTTGTCCCCAAATAATAAAATAACAAAATATTCTTTATTAGTTGCTTTAATTATGCCTAGAAATTAGACTCAAGTACTACACTTACATCAGGGAAGTAAGGGGAATGAGTTGGTCAAAAACACTTCATAAAATCTATCCTAGTAGCCCTTCTCTGAATTCGAATCTGAGTAGTGGCATTCTTTTCAATAGAATATCTCAACAGTGACACCTATAGATGCATTAAGAAATGTGTTTGTGGTCTCATGTAAAGTAGTAGGCTATGTTATTTTTCAGTTCTAAAAAAAGTACTTCTATTGTACTTTCATTACATATAGTGTTTATTTATCATTAATTTGCCCTTATTTAATGTTTTGTTTTTATTTCTGAAGCCAAAGTTTAAAGTATCTCAGATAGTCAAAGACACATATTGCAGGTGGGTCAAACTCATTTTCATATATAAAACAAATAGCAGATAATTAATCACTGTTTGTCCATTTTAACAGAGAAAGAATGAAGTGTCAGACCATAGTTAATCTGCCTTAAGATAAACACAGTAAAGAAAATTGAGGATGAAACAAATTAATCAATCTAGTGACAACTGTGAGGTAGGTGCTAGTGAAAATAGAAACTTCTTGACATGCATCCTCTTTAAAGTCCACACCCTCAATAAAGATAAAGCAAGGTGAAGATTGCAATCTCAACTACTTAGAGTGCGTCACTCAAACCATAAAGACCTATTGAATTGAATTGCAACATAAAATTGATTAATTTTATATTAGCCTTCTCACTTGCTTCAAAAACAAAACCTGGAGATCTTAAGTTCTCTGAATAAATTTGATTATGTTTACCTTGCTATTCAGAGCCCTTGAGCAACTTGGAGCAGGTAACATTGATTTCCCACATCATACCCAAACCCAAGTACAAGCAGGATCAAGGTTCTGCACATAAAGTGTATCTATAGAATAGCATAAGTAGGTGAGAATGGAACACTTCAAGCATCAGTATCAATGAAAAAGCACAAAGCAGCCATTTTGGTTCATTTTTTCCCACTGAACTGATTGAAATAAGCTGTTGGTTTTAAAACAGTTAAAAAAAAAAAAAAGCCCAGTCTTCATTGAAAGCAATCAGAGTCAAAGCTAAGAAAGGAAACTACTCATACCAAGTGTTACCCCCAAGTGAAAAGAAAAAGAGGAGTTCATTTTCCAGGGCAAGCCACCTACATTTATGCATGAGCACGTTAAAGTATTAAATTCTAAAAATGCTAGAATAAATACAGTAAAAATTAGTCAATGCAATTTCTGCCAGGCAAAGAAACATTAATAATAACAATAACAAAGATAGCATGGGATAGTAGAAAAAAATAACTAAAACTCTGATTCTGGATCTTTTCCAGTTATGGCGTTGGAAAAGATGAAAAATCTTTGAATAAACCTCTATTATTTTTCCTTACCTGTAAAACAGAGTTCATAGATGACTCCATTTCATTCTATAGGGATCAAAGGCCTTTTGAAGTCATTATCATCAACAGGAGTCTCATCATCTCTACCATAGCCCCCATGGAAGGAATTATGTGTGAGCTTATTTCCACAATTTAATTCTTTGCTAGTCAAAGAACTATTTTGCTACTCAATATATGAATGTCAATCTCTCTAAAACATGGCCTGGGAAAGGTTACAATACTAAACATTTTTGGTGACTTGAGTTAGAATTCAAAGAAAAGATATAAAGTATTGCTCAGTTGCCCTCTATACTAGATTTATATAAGTAATACTTACCCTTCCTTATGATTACCAGGGGAATAGGACACAATTGGGTGAAGAAAATTTTGGAAACTTTTCAAAACTATGAAGAAGGAACTTCATCCTCACCTAACTGATACCACTGCCCTGAGAGAAAAGAATAGTTAGCAAGTTGATGTCTTTACTACAGGATTTAATTTCATTTTTATGATGATTAGGGGAATTTTTTTGGTAAAAATTATGCATATTTTTTAAAAGCTAGTGTCTTTGATTATTCAATTCTATTTTTATCTTATTTTCTATTTCACTGTACTATGTTCCTATGAGCAAAGAAAATAAGTGGCCTGAAATGTTTAAATAATACTTTTAATAACCCAAACTGTGCATTACAAAATAAAAGAGGTAGAGGCAAAGGACTGAATCTGACTCCATTTTTTCATGTCAGTAACACAAAGCTAAGCTAGTTGGTATTAAATATAGGCACACTGAGAATTTATTCTTTCAAATTACAACCCCAAATGAAAGTGAGAGATGTGCCCAATATATCAAAGCTCTATCGATGCTATTCCCAGGAAGGCACCTGAGAAAAAGGTCATCAAGAATCCTGATGTTAAATGTTGTCCCTTTTTACTTTTGTATTTGTATAAAAGTCATCACCTCCTATCAGCAGAGGGAGTCTAAAATTTGAGCATCAAGCCTCTTGGGACATGGGGAAGAACCAGACAGTAAGAGAAACTGTTGCAGGCCATTAGAATCACCCAAGCATAAGCCCAGGCAAGTCCTGAGCAGATCGATCCCTCGGAGCTTCCCTGGCTGTTCTCTGCAGTCTTAGTTCACTGTCCACATGAAGATACCCGTGGTTTGCAGCTCCTTTTCTCCCCATGCTTGCTTTTAAGTGCACTGAATTGCACTTGGTTGTCTATACATCCTTGGAACCTGACCATGGTCTCTATCCATCTGCTTATGGTACAAATTTGAAATGTCTTCCAAAGTCACATCTATTAAAGAATTGGTCCCCAGTTCATGGTGCTACTGTAAGGTGGTGGAACTTTTAAGAGATGGGACCTAGTAGGAGCAAGTTAGGTCATTGGGAAGCTATGCTTGAAGGGTATTTGGGGATCCCTGGTGCCTCCATATTTCCTGGCTAACATGAGGTAGAGGCCGTACTCCACCATGTCTCCCTGACATGACATTTTGCATCACCACAGGCCCAAAAGCAATGGAGCCAAGTGACTATGGACTGAAACCTCTGAAGCCATGAGCCAAAATAGTTTTTCTCCTTATAAGTTGTTTATTTCAGGCATTTTGTTAAAGTAACGTAAGGCTAACTAACACACCATCTTCTCTGTATCTTTATGAATGCCTGGCACTTGAGAAAATTTATTAATTGAATTAATGAAAAAATTAGTTTGGCCATTTTATGGCTACCTCATAGCAACTTTTAGAAAGACACAAACGTGAATTCTACATTCCAAAAATCATTGAAAAGCACTTTAGGTCTTCAGAGATGCTACTTGAAGATGCACGAGGGTAATTACATTAGATCTCATCCGCCTCGCTCTCCCAAAGGCCAAGCTATGACAATAGCTCTTCTCCAT
Source organism: Glaucomys volans (assembly GCA_020662805.1). Taxonomy (NCBI): domain Eukaryota; kingdom Metazoa; phylum Chordata; class Mammalia; order Rodentia; family Sciuridae; genus Glaucomys; species Glaucomys volans. The sequence continues at coordinate 142,162 of JAJEJO010051406.1, forward strand.
CTCCCTTCTTTTCCTCTCCCCAGGTTCCTCCTTTGCTCTCTGAAAATTTAAAAAAAAAAAAAAAATCAATTTAAGTTTGCTCAGTAACAATTCCAAAGTTACACTGATTACATAGATCAGCACAACAAAAATCCAGGCTCAGTAGCTCCCCAAGAGAAAAGAATCCCTCCTTCTCAGGAGCAGGCTTGAGGGAAGGCTATAAATACTTAAACATTAATATTGTTATCCTTGTCACATAAAAAATGAATTCATGATTTCCTGGATCCTCTCTGGGGATGACCTCAGTGCCTCCATCTCCTCGCCTTTCATCTTATTACCATTTCCTCCCTAAAGTCTTTCCCCCTTAGAGTCAGGAACTGTCATCTGTAAGTAATGGGCCATGTACACAAATCCTGTTCCTGGGATGAACATGGTTGGGGGAGTATCTCCGCCCTCCCCGTGTCTCCACAGGGGGCTCAAAGCCTGTGTGTCATCCCTGAGCAATTTTCATCAACTCGCTGGGAACTTGCCTGAGGAGAAGGGGGGCTGGAGCGGAACTGTCTCTTTAATGGGATTTTAATGTGATCTTCAGCAAACTAATCTTATTTAGATATCATAGGAAGCCGTGTAATCTCATCTGGGCACTCTTATTTCCTACAGAAAAGGGAGAGCTTTGTAATTCATTTTCAGCAACAGGAACACTTTAATAAAATCTGCTTCCAAAGGTTAAATGATCAGACAAACAGCAGCAGCCCCGAGACCCTATATCCATCTCCTGGATTGGAGCAACTGTGACAAGGAAGTGACCACTCCAAAGGTTGCTTAAATAAAACCCATGCTCTGGGCCTAGGCCACTTTCACATGCCTCTTCCTTGCTGATGTTTTACAGTCACTTCCTTAAAGGTTGAGGGAGGACAAGGAGTTGATGACGGAAAGAACTGGGTCCCTGGCTTAGTTCAGGAAATGAGCCAAGCACAGAAAGAGATACTGCATGATGTAGCTCATATGTGGAATCTGGAATGCTGATGTCATGGAAGTGGAGAGTACAATGGTGGTTAACAGAGCCCGGGGAAGTGAGTGGGGATGGGGTCTGGGGAGATGGAGGGCAAAGTCACAGCATGGTGACTATAGTTAATGACTACAAATACAGTATCCTTGAAATGCTAAAAAGTAGATATTAAGTGTACTCATCATAAAAATGGTAATTATGTGAGGGGTGTATCTGTTAACGAGCTAGATTTAACCATTCCACAATGTAAACATATTGCAAAACCTTATGTTGTACACAATGAGTACATAAAATCTTATGCATCAATTTTTTAGATAAATAAATTCAAAAACAATAATAATAAATAATATAAGTTTGACTCATTTTAATCCTTGATTTCTTTACTGGAAATGATGGTGCAAAGATCTAGATTAAGACACATAGGCATCAAAAGGAGGCTATCCAATCAATGCTTCATCAAACCATATTTTTTTAATGTATGCTCAAGGTGTGGATGGAGGAGAGACTGGAGACTAACCTTGAAGCACAGAGGAAGACTGGATTAGAGATGTGGTCTCTCCATTGTCCACTCCAGGAGGGCAGCTCTGACCCCAAGCATGTGTAACCTGGTCTCTCCGGGAAGAGCTTTCTCCACCTCACAGGGGGTTCTGACACCTCACCAATTGGCTCCCTAGAAGCCCATCTAAGTACACATCTGTAATCCCACTCTGCCTATTTCAAAAAATCATTGGAAAATCTAGACCATTGCCATTCATCATGCCAAACAAATTAGAAATCTGTGGATCGTCTCTGATCCAGCTCCCCTTCCTCTTGCCTGCATCTCTTGCCCTGATCTAGACAGGGACTGTGGCTTGCCTGTGTGTCTACCTTAAGCACTCAGCACTGGATCCAGCACACAGTAAGTGTTTATTGTTTAATAAATACTTGTGCTGAATGAATTTTATTGAGAAAACAATGAATCCAGGGTCATACCTAAGGACTTCAAGCCTAGGGACTCTATAGATATTATCTGCTTTAATTCTCATACACAAAATAAATAAACCAGTCAGTATTGTACCATTTCTAGAGATTAATAAAACTAAAGCTCAGAAGAAATGATGTGTACTACCTATATTTTATGAAAGGCAATTTGGGATTTAAAATTAGGGGTGATTCCAAAGTTCCAAGGTCTTCTCATTCTATCATGATTGCTCACCAGTTTTTTTCTTAACTTCTTAATTCCTGATGATGAGGAGGAGGAGGAGGAGGACAACGACAACAATAATTTTGCCGTGCTGAGGATTGAAATCAGGGTTTTGCACATGCTAAGCAAGTGCTCTGCCTTTGAGCTAAACTTTCAGCCCTCCCAAGAGTTTTCACATGAACTATGATTAGAGTTACTATTAATTGCTTCAAAGTATGAGCTACTGGTTTTGTTAAAAATAAACATTACTTCTTAGACCCTTTCAGATGACAAAAATAAACATATTAATTACCAAGACAGCACCTATTTGCTGAGAAGTTAAAAGGATCATGTCTACTGATGTGTCCTCTTCCATAGAATTCCATCTCCACTTTTCTAAGGAAAACTTTTGCCCAGGAGATATGGACCTCCACCTGCGTATAAGGTAAGATTTGAAGTAAACTTGTACTAATTCTCAAAATATCCCTACTACTTGGTCTCAGCTGGGCTCTCTGGAAACAGAGTCTGAGGGGAAGATTTGTATTCAGGATTATTGGGGGAAGTATGTTCCGGAATGACACCTGTAAGAGAGAGAAGAAAGCAGAGTTGGGCAGAGAAAGAAGTTGAACCATGATACACTTCCAAGAGAGGTCTCAGCTCATCCTATGGAGAGCTCTGGAGCCAGGATGACTCTCCAGAGTTGCCCCATGTGTTAAGGAGGCTAGAACTTTGTTCTCCAGCATCAAGTAATAAAAGATGCTGGCAACTCCCCAGAAGGAGTATAAACTTGGTGAAGTATCTTCAATAAAGGGAAGGCAATTCCAGAAGACAAGCATAGCTTAGAGCCAAGAACAGCTGATATTCTCAGCAAATAAGGAATGAGTCTCTCATAAGGGGAGTGTTGGGAAAGGGTGGTCTGGGCAATGTATCATCCACTGAATCAGTTCATGTGGGTCCACATGCTGCTTCTTGTCAGCTCACCCATTTGGAGACAGCTCCTCCAGGATTCAAGTAGGATGAACTACTGCTAGAGCAGCTGTCAGGGTCACAGGTGACAGTAACTGTCTCTCTTTTCTATTGCTTATTCTAGATTTCCATCTTCAATAGTAAGTACCTCAGCTTGGCTTGGTGGCTCACATACTTGTGTGACTGAGGCTTCATCATTGAGAGATCTGAGCCTCTAGTCACTATGTCTTTCTCAAACTCTTCAGGTATTCATTTAGACAGGGGACTATCGAGGGATGCCCCAGTGGATCCCCTGGGTAACAAGCTATTTCCTCTGTCTCCATGGTGGAGCAGTAGTCCTGACTCCTCCTGACCAGGAGGGTCACTTATCCCCACAGATGATGACTCTCATTTACCTGCTGGTCTCTTGATGTGAGTACCCAAAGTAGGTGGGTAGCAACCATATACTAGAGCAGAACAGAACTCTTACTTTGTCCTTCCTCTGCAAGAGAAATTCTCTTCCCAGGAACCAAAACCTCTAGACTTAGACTAAACTGAGAAGAAGACAGCAAGCACAAACTATCCAGAAGTATCAACAAGAGTGCCTGTGTATAGAATCATGCCTGCTTCCATCCCGTGTCTCTGAGAGTCGTTGATTTAGAATGTATATTGCATTCTCACATGATGCTACAGCTGCATCTTTCAAATGCTATTTCATCTGTCAAGTTGGCAGCTTCTGGGTGGCATGCTAAATGATATGAGTAGAGTATCCATTATCAGGCTCCCTTTGCCTCACCCCCCCTGGCTACAGTAAGGTATGCTCCCTCATCTTGGGCAATATTATGCAGAATCCTTTGTTAATGGATCACAAATGAGAAACACTTGGATTCTAGTGCTGGCTGAGGCTATGTAGGAAAGGCAATGCCATATCCAGAATACCCATTGATCCCAATCAAGACAAATCACTGTCTTTTCAGGATAGAAAGTTTCCAATGTAATCAATTTTCCCCTGACTGGCCAGTTGCTTTCCTCAAGGGATGGTGTTACTGCAAATGCTCAGGAACCATCTCTATTGCAAGAAGATTGAACACTCAATGGCAATACAGTGAGATCAGTCTGGAAAGAGGAAGCTCTTGCTGCAGGCTTTCTGCATAGCCTACAATCCTGCTATCATAGCATCCATTTGTGAGAGCATTGTACCAGCATAAGAGTGGTCAATAGCAGGATCTAGCTGACAACAACTGTCCAAGACATTTTCTCCTTGGCTGTTTAGTGCCTCTTGCATGGGGATGCTCACTGAAGCATTAAACATGGCTTACAAAGATCACACTTTGTGCCAACTCCAATAGGACTATCCACATGCCTTCACGTCCCCAATCTTTCTCCCTCGCTCTCAGTCTATCTCACTCCACGCTCTTGACAAACCAGCTAAGATATGCACCACCACCTAGGGGGATCTAGGAATATAGAGTTATAGATATATACATATTCACATACATATATTCATATTCTTACTTAGGACCAAGTCTGTTTCCAAAATGGATGATTAGATGCAGCACCCAAATCTTTGCCCTTAAAAAGATTTCCCATTATTGTTGATTTTCAGGGCAAACCTTGAGCAAAACTAATGTATAAACAGCTTATTTTCAGCTTGTATCCACATACTTAGCCAACCCATCTGTTATACTTTGGATCTGGAATGTCCCCTCAAAAGCTCATGTGTTAGGGAATGCAGCAATGTTCACAGGTGAAATGATTAGATCATGAAGGCTGAAATTTCATCAATGAATTAATCTACTTGATTGATTAATAAATCGAAAGGATTACTGGGTGGGCAGGTGGGGAACGGCTGGAGGAAGTAGGTCACTTGGGGTGTGGCCTTGGACAATATCTGTCCCTGTCCCTTTCCCCGTGCCTCTTGCCATCAGCTAACAGCTTTCCCTGTTTCACTCTTCATCATGATGTTCTGCCTTATCTCTAGCCAAGAACAACAGAGGTAGTAAACATTGACCAAATTTGTAATCCTGAGCTCAAAATAAGTGTTTCCTCCTTTATGTTCTCAGGTATTTTGTTCAGTGATGAAAAACTGACTAATACCATCTGTGAAACCAACTTGGTCATTTTCTTCTCTGTCAACCATCATAAGAGACCCCATCTGTGGCCATATGTTGGGCTGAGGGAAAGGCACTGATGCAGCAGAGGTGCATGACCATGGAGGTCTAGGCTGTAGACCCATACCACTTCCACTGCCCTCTAAGCCCCACTCATGCCCAAACTTGGGTGTGCCATATTTGTCTCACTAAGGATTGGGGCTGACCTGGTACAAACTTGTGATTTGATGTATTTGACAAAACTTAACTCATTATGTGCAACTATGGCTACATAGTTGTTTAATGTTCCTTGATAAATATCCCATTTTTATCAGGGCATAGTTACATGCCAGACTTGTCTTTCAAGTAATAGTACATGCTACTCTCATGATAGAGAGCATGATCTGGTTTCAGAATCCTAGATACCCATAATGTTTCTCTTTCTGGGGCTTTTCATAAACTCTACATGGCATTTTTTTCCCACCACAAACATAGTAGCCCCCCATCACAGAGGAATCCATTCCAGTGATTGTCTGAAATCACGCATAGTCCCAAGCCCTATAATTAAATGCCTTTTCCATCTTAACTAAGCACTTATCACATGGTGGCCATCACTTTTCCAATCTGGGTTCTTTCAGTAAAACTAACATAAATTTGTTTTTCCTACTCCACAATTCCATGTACAGAAAATTCATTTTTACCATAAATTTTAGCAAACTCAGCATACAAACTTTTTTTTCCTTATTAAGTCAAGAACATACATCTTTTCACTTAACAGAAACACCTTTCAGTTTCTCTTCAGCATATGTGAATTGCCAGTGTCACTACCCTTGCACTTTGGAGTCATTTTTAAGTAAAATAAGGATTACTCAAGCACTTGCAATACCATGATAGTGGATCTGATGCCTTTGACTTATGTGTGAGATTTTTATCCCTCGACTCAGAATGGCACACAATATAAAACTTATAAATGGAATTTTCCACTTAATATTTTTTCCCTGCAGCTGACTGCAGGTAAAAGAAACAAAAAAAAGAAAAGAAAAAAGAAAAAGAAAACCTCCAGTAAATAAAGACTGCTCTATCACCAGTACAGTATAATCCAGAATTGTATGGCTCAAGGAAAAAGGCTGCTTACACTGCAGAATGGACCTGCAGCAGAGTCTTTCCTCTTCTGAACCACATTCAGAGGTTGTAACTTCCCATGTTATCCAGGAAATAAGTTCAAGCAGCATTTCCCATTGTGGAAAATGCTGCCCAAAACCCAAAGAGGGCTAGCAAGTGTTAGTAGTGGGAGACATGGGACACTATAATTTCTTTTTAACTGACAAATAATTGTGTATGTTGAACCTTAAGAGAATGTCCCAGATGTCCTAGACTATTAGATCCTAGAATTTTCTATTGTGTCAGGTTTCCAAATCTCTACAGTGCTTCACTTTCCACCATGTAAAGCATCCATGTCCTACCAAAGCTTCCAACAGGATACACTCCTTCTTGAATATCTGGCCCAATTAACATGTGTTCATCAATATGGCAAATCAATATGACATTTTGAAACATATTGGAATGCTCTAGGTTCCTTCAGATTACATTATGTCAGGCAGTGAAACAAGTATAGCTCATAAATGTTATATTTTCAAACCTTCACCACAACCACCACATAAATGAGAACTATTTCTGAGTCATCTTAATAGAGTTGCAAAAGAACACATTTGCCAGAGGGATGGACACATATCATGGTCCTGAGGCAGTCCAAAAAAAAAAAAAAATCCAGCACAGCAGAGCAGCAACAATCAGGACGATAATTAGGTTGAGTTTTCAATGGTCTGCCATCATTTGCCAAGATCCATCTGATTTTGATAGGGACTAGACCGAGGAACTAAAAGGGAGTATTAATGAAAGCCACCACATCCCATTTAAGTCTTTAATGCATCCACTTCCTCTAGAAAGCAATATTGTTTTTCATGGACTATCAAATCTGGGAAGGGTAGATTTTTAAGAGTCTCCCTCATGGTTTTACATACTATGATAGGTCTTTCCTTTATGATCCAATAAAGGAATTTGAGATTTCTGCTAAGTACCAAATATGTTCACTCCAATTATACATTCGGTGGACCAAGAGAATGACCATTAGATGGATCCATAGGTCCACTTGGAGCTGAACTGTGTCAGGGCTCCATCTAGTACCTGATCTCTAAAATGTAACCACTCTAATGGGAATAATAATATTTCAGTTATCCACATATCAATGTAAACTTGGACATTCTGTTCAAGACTTGTCAATGTGTTTAAGAAGCCCCCTTTTCCTAGTATCCATGACCCAGATAAAAGGCTGTTGCTTTCTTTGGTGGAGATGGCAGATATTAATACCAGTTGCCATGGTGCTGCAGGATCCTTCCTCATAAGGATCTGATTTTTCCTTCATTCAATAAGTTCCAGGTCTCATAATTGGCTCAAGTCCAGTAACTAGTCAAGCAGCTATGACATTTTATTTCTCAGGCTGCCCTCAGCATCCCAATCATCCACCTTGATTTAATTTGATTGCAACAATTAGGCAACAGCCTTATTGGCTGCCAACCTCTCTTGCCCCTGGGGATACTATGTCTAGCAATCATCTCTATAACTTGGTGTGGGTTGTGTTCCCTCAGGGCCATTCCAACCTTACCTCTCATTACGGTTATTTTACCTACTTTGCTTCTAATTTAAGTGTCCCTATTCAGCCCCTATCATTTTGAGATTTGATCATCTCCATTGCAATGGTTCTGTAACAACATCTCCTACTCTAAGCTCTGGTCTACAGGGAACATTCACTACTAGTCTTGGGGCTGCTGATTGCCCTCTCTCCACTGCATCCCATATTGCTTTGTTCCATGGAGTGTTCTACAGGCTCTTCTGAAAAACAAAGTCAGCTTTTAGTCTTTCCACTTAACATGCCCACTTTTTCTGAGTCTTTTGGTCCTCTCTTGTACTGTCTGCCACAGCAATTCTGGTGTTTTCTACTTCCCACTGCTTTCTCTAGGCATCCATGAGTCACCCCACCATCTGATTAGCACAGTACCCTGAGGTCCTTTTCTGAATCATAGGATAATCAAATGCAGTATCAGAGTACTCTTATTTTGATGAATTCTTTTTATCCAACTTTATGTTAAGCCACCCCTTGACTTGGCGCCCTCAGGATCCAATCCCATATATATATATTCCATCTCTATAGGTGTGTAATGACTAGGTCCTACAGCTCTTTTGCCTAGAGTTCCTTTGTACCCTCAGCAGACCTGGATCTTCACTAGCTAAGCTGCACTTTGATTTGACAACATTTGTTGGCCTAGTGGTAAAGAGAGGTGGTGTGGTTTCATCCTGAGACTGGCACAAATGTTTTGCAGGCAAAGACCTCTGCATTTCTTTCTAGCAATGAAAGGAATATTACCCTTCCATAGGAAGGCAAGAGACTGAGGATGCAGGGAGATGAGCTGCCTCAAGACTCTCATGTGTTCTGACCCAACAGTCACTGTACTAAGGAAGTTCAGTGTCCCACACAGTCCAAGCCAAGGTCCTGACTGTAACACAAAACACTTGCTGGGGCTGGGATAACCTTCTCTGGAGTTCCACTACCCTGAGCCTGATCCCTAGCTTTGCCTGCTCTCCAGCTGCAAAGATTTTCCATGCTGCCAGGAGGCCTTCTCACTGTCATGCTTTACTACATTAGTGACCATTTACCTTCAGCTTTTCCATCTTTCTCCAAAACATTATTAATAGCACCTATTAACAGTCATTTCATTCTATAATTCTATAATCGCTAGAATCTGCTGACTTTTCTTTTTTGAGATGGGGTTTTACTATGTTGCCCAAGCTTACCTTAGTCTCCTGGGCTCAATCAATCCTGCTGCCTCAGCTTCCCAAGATCTGAATGGGTCCTCCAAAATCTAGGCACCACCAATATGATAGTATTGAGAGGCAGAACGTTTAAGAGTTGACTAGGGCATGAGGACTCCCTAAAGAGCCTTGACCAGGGACAGGAGTTGGTTCTCTCTCACCTTCCACCTCTATCATGTGAGGATATAGCAAAACCCAAGCCCATATCAGCTTGGATTTCCCAGCTTCCAGAACCATAAGAAATAAATTTACCTTATTTATAAATTACTTAGTCTCAGGTATTTTGTTAGAGCAGCACAATAAGAACTAAGACAGTAGCTGTCCCTTCCAAACATGTAACCTATTTGCACAAGCCAGTACATTCTCTTCCTCTAATATCCTACTCTAGTTGTAGCCATTGTACCTTGTGCACACCAGGGAATGACCTACCAGCACTTACGGCCTCCTACCACCATCCAGCTAGTGGATGATTTAGCTCCAACATCCCATTTAAGAAATTGCTTCTTGGGAGCACTTTTGGTATCAACTGTCTTAGGCCAGAGGTTTGCGTGCAATTTTGTGGGGAGGGAGTTGAGATGCCCAGATACAAAACTGCTGAAGAAGTAAGGAAAGCCAAATGGGCAGAAAGAGAAGCTGACCTGCAGTGCACCAATAACACAACCTCAGCCAAACCCATGGGGACCTCTGCAATGTTCAGTGTTGTCCCCAAACAAGGCATGAGGAATTGGTCTTTGTCCCCCTCTGTCAATAGTCATTAAATTCAGGTGGCTTCCAGGAAAAGGACACAGCAGCCCCTGTGATTCTTGGAGATACAGACTCTTGGTGTACAGCTCGAAGCCATCAGTAGTCAATACTGAGCAGCTGTAGGAAATGAGCTCAGCGCCGAAGGGGTAGTACACAGGGTATTTCCCTCAGCCCCTTTGCATGAAGGCCTTGAAGGATGTATTTCAAGTGCAAACAATGATAAAGCAGAGACTTACTGGTTGATAACTGTTAACTTCCTAGATCACAGTAGTTTGCAGGATTAACTGAGCAAAGAGCAAGGAATTAAGAGACACCTGTCAGATTTTGATGAGAGGAGAGATAAGAAAAGTTATAGGCCTGCAGTGATGTCTTCATTTAGGAGACTTCAGCTTGGAGAGCTACTTGGCAAAGGGACAGTGTAAGAGCTCAAGGCTGCCAGAAAGAAAAGGGTAGGGAGGAACCAGAGAGAGATACACACAAAAAAAATAGGAAGCAAGCTATCCAACATAACAAGCTTTTAAAAAAAAAAAAAAAAAAAAACTTTAAGTATTTTGTTACATGTATGTCATATCCTGACTACTTGTGGGGGTTTAAAGATGTCAAGATGAATACCATGAACTCAACCCATTTCCTGAAGGGGAGTCAAAGAAAGAAAATACACATTTTCTTCCAACTAAAGCCACCTCTTATATCACCTTATAAAAACTTATGCCACCTCTTCTATAATTTTTTGGGCCTAACTTATTCCAGATAAATTTTTCTTTATTTTATTTTTATTTTTTTATTTATTTATTTATTTATTTATTTTTTGTACTGGGGATTGAATCCAGGGGTACTCTACCACTGAGTCACATCCCCAGTCCTATTTTGTATTTTATTTAGAGACAGGGTCTCACTGAATTGCTTAGGGCCTCACTAAGTTGCTAAGACTGGCTTTGAACTCGTGATCCTCCTGCCTCAGCCTCCCAAGTGCTGGGATTACAGGCGTGCGCCACTGCGCTCACCTTTCCTTTTTTTTAATGTTCTGTGTGTTTTCATTGTTCTTTCCATATTGGAAAATCTTTCTTGAGATCCCAGTACGTCCCAGGTTCCCTAGTATCTCTGAGGGGGCAGGGATGGTGCAGGGGCTGCCCTCAAGGTTTCACAGTCTAGAAGGAAAGATTCCATGAAACAAATAAATTATAGCAGAGAAGGCAAGTGCTGTACCGGGTGAACACACAAAGCTGTGTGAGAGCAGGAGGAAGAGGCAGGGCATTTGTGCAGGTGACGGAGGGAGGGCCCTGAGACACTGAGTGTTCCAGGAGACCAACCAAGTTCACTGAATAACTTTGCCACCTTCTGTTCTATTTTTGACTCTATCATATTAAGCTACTTCAAGAACAGTGCTACATTTTGCTTTAAATACCTTTTTTGAATCTTGACTCCTAATAGGGGACCATGAACTTCTGAAAAGTGCAATAATCCTTGCCAAATACCTTTTACATAAAATTCTAATATAAATGTCTTAACTTCTCTCTATATTTTTTCAATGACAATAATACTTTTGATTTAGTTCATCTCAAATCTCAGATACCCCATTTTAGGAAAATGAGAGAGAATGAGAACAAGAGAGGCAGAGAGAGAACCAGAGAATTGTGAAATGAAAATTAAGGAAGGCAAAATGAATAGCAGTACTGCAGTAGAATTTTTAATTAAACATGAATGTTAGAGCTTTACTTCTGCACTTTTTAGATGAGTTGCAGTTAAAAGACACATTAGGGCTAAGAGAGTTAGCTAGGTTCAGGTGTTCTACCTTATCAGAACACAAACCAGAAAAAAAGCTTAAGAAAACTCCATGGAAACTTGTAAAAAATATACTATTCAAAATAAGTTTTCTGCATTAGTTAGGGAGCTAATCATCTGCAAGCAAGAAACGGAACCACAATGATTTTGGAAAGGTTTCTTTTTGTCTTAGTCTAGAGAAGATAACTGCCTGCTGCAGCCCCACCCATCAGGTCCTTAACTCACAACAGAAGAAAAGTGGCCATTGTAGATAATCCATTCCTGTCCATCAGAAAAACAAAAGATTCCCCTTGGAGTTCGTACAGCAGAATTCTGTATAAGGTCAGGGACCAGATTTGAGTCCCATGGCCACCAATAGCTGCAAAGAAGGCTTGGGGCAAAAAAAATTTTTAGATATCCAGTCTTCATATTGAGAAGTACCAAGGGAGAATAGGACAGGTAATGGGTTAGAGAGAGCCACTAAAGGTTATTAGTCACAATTTTCATGGATGAAGTAAAGTCATATAACATTAGGGTAAAATATTAAGAAATACCTACTCAACCATGGTCGGGGAAGGTGTTTAAATAAAAGTTATCAAATGTTTGCCACCTCAAACATTCAAGCTATGAACCATCTCTGGAAAAACAATGGGGTCTTAGAGAATGGAAGTGTGTAGAAGGGACCATATACAAGTGACACACACACACATACAACTACATATTCTGTATGTTATGACATCTTTAAACCCCTTAATAGCAGAGTCATTCTCAATGGCAGCAAAAGGCCCAACTAGGAGCGTGTCTTTAACAAGCAGACTAACCAGTGCAGAGCCATACAGCCTCTATCTGG